>JASDQU010307877.1:61136-79551 GCA_032191745.1 Picea mariana
CAAAGATTATTGTAAGTGATAGAGATCCCATCTTCACTGGACATTTTTGGACATAATTATTTTCTTGTTTGGGTACTCAATTGGCTCATAGCTCATCCTATCATCCTCAATCTGATGGACAAACCAAGATAGTGAACAAACGTCTGGAACACTACCTTCGTTGCTTTGTCTCTGATAAAAAAACACAATGGTTCAAATGATTACCCTTGGCAGAGTGTTAGTATAACACTTCTTTTCATACTGCAACAAAAATGACACCATTTATGGCACTTTATGGATACGACCCTCCTTCCAACACTTCTTCTCTAAAAGAAAAATATAGGGTTCAAGCAGTGGAAGATGACATCGAGAATCAACAACAAATTCTCCAAATCTTAAAGGACAACCTGACCATGGCACAAAATCGCATGAAACAACAAGCAGATCAACATCGCAGTGAAAGAAGTTTTGAAGTAGGGGATTGGGTGTTTTTAAGACTGCAACCATACAAACACATGTCCCTCAAGCAAGACAAGAAGGATAATAAATTATCACCAAAGTACTATGTACCTTATAAGGTGTTGCAAAAGATTGGTACTATGGCATACAAATTGGAGCTGCCTGCATGTTCATGAGTACACCCAGTTTTCCATGTTTCATGCTTAAAGAAGGTTATAGGTGACAAGATCCCAGTTCAAACTATATTGCCAGAACTTGACGAGGAAGGATAAATCATATTGGATCCTGAAGCCATCACTGACACAAGAATTCTCCAACTGAGGAATAGATCCATTTCAGAGTATCTCATTAAATGGAGGAAACTACCGACTGAAGATTCCACTTGGGAAGATGAGTCTTTTATACAGAAGCATTCAGATTTACTCAAGCATTGTGGAAAACACTTGTCTCAAGGGGAGGGTCATGTTAAGCCCTAATATTGGCTCATTACCCCTTAATTGGGGCATATTATATTAGTAATGTTATTTTGTTTATGTCGGCTTTAGGCCATTAGTTGTAATTATACCTCCTAGTCTCCTATATATACCAAGGAGACATTTTCACTTTTAATCATCTTGTACTTGAACATTTAAGTGGGGTAAAAGGAGGTTGCCCCCTCGAAGAGGCTTATTATCTGAAATTATCTCTTTTTCAAGGTGTTGAGTACTTTTCCTGAGGTTTTTCTATGCTATATTGAAGTTTGGTTCTTAACAACTACTGATCTCCAGACATCAAATCCTAGTGAATGTATGTGTGTCTTCATTTTTCTCCTCCAGAAGGCATAATCTTCTCTATCAAACTGTGGTATCCCAATCTTAGAGTAATCAATGATCTCCTTCCATTTGTTAGACTTCCTTTTGAAGGAGTTTCTCTAATACCAATTGTTGGATTATTGAAAGGGGATTGAATCAGTAATATTACTTTTTATTTTTTTTTAACCACAACATATATAAGTGTTGTTATTCTTATGATTTGTTTACCAATATCATTCAACAAGTACATAATAAATGAACCATGAAAAATGATCAATCATAAGCATACATAATACACCAATATTTTTACATGGAAACCCAATGTG
Organism: Picea mariana; assembly: GCA_032191745.1. NCBI lineage: Eukaryota > Viridiplantae > Streptophyta > Pinopsida > Pinales > Pinaceae > Picea > Picea mariana. Next base: position 62,692 of record JASDQU010307877.1, read on the forward strand.
AGAGAAAACCATAGAATGTTTTTTCTTATATATATTTAAGAAGTAAATTCGTTGGAAGCACCAACTTCCTTTGTTCTCTAGATGAAAATGGAAGGAGGCTCCAACCCCATATATTCTTAGGATACAACCTAAGGGAAGATCCAACTCACCAATTCTATGGCTACAACTAGAAGGAGGCTACAACCCCCTATATTCTCTGGCTACAACCGGAATGTGGCTACAACCACCTATCCTTGTCCCATCCAAACTGCTCTGAAGTATCAATTCTAAATGTAGACAACCTATCACTATCACCCAATAAAATTTGTCATTGTCACAATTGTCACTGAAAGCATGTTCCAACTTGTACAAATCTTCTTCAAACTTTCCTATAGATTTGCGACCTATCTATTTTGAAACACATGGATTTATGCACCTTTCCTTACTGCAACTTGCAGGTATTCTCACCTTTGTTTGTTGCAACACGTGGAATAGCACAAATATCTACTAGTATCATATTTTTTGTCTCTGTCACTTTGTATGTGTCCTCGTATCAGTCTTTGTCATTGTCTGGTCACTTTGTATCTTCTCACAAACTAGTTGATCTAATAGAAACAATACTCATCCAATATCCAAGTAGATCTAACACAACCATGTACTAGGTTCATACATATGTCTCACTGAACTCATGTGATATAAGAATCTCTTATTTTAACCATACATCAAACTCTCACTTTTATGAAAACCCATATTGCACTGAGAACACTATGTTCAACCATAAACCCTCAAACATATGCCAAAATCATTGTCAAATACTTCTCACAATGCAATACAAGATATGTCAATAAATCAAATTAAGTGCACCATAAATGTAATTCACTAGATATGCCTCAGGAAGAACCATAAAACTAATAACATATTTAGGAAAATACCCAATCTCAAAAAACTATACCTCAACCATGTACTAGAAAATGCCTCAAATATATCCCAAAAAAGTGTGCCAATGATAAGAAAAAAGTATACCATCATTGTACCTCTGTAGATCTTCCTTATACAACATACATCATACAACCAATGATATCCCAAAGGCATATATTAACCCTCATATGAACTTACCTCAAGCTATCAAAAATATCCAATCATGTAACATACCTTTTTTATCTTGTAGCTTGATATGTTGTACCTGAACACTGTCACACCTTCCTGTAACCACTTCTCAGCTTTGCAACATTTCACTTATGATATATCATAACTTCTTTTTCATATTTGGCAATAGATCCATGATTTTTCTTCAGTAAATCTGCAGGTATCTGCGCTTTATCCCATTTTTTCCCACAGATGTCCGCGTTGTTCTAGTACTACAACTTGTGGATATCTTCAGAAATACCCTAGTTTAGTACCCACAATCGTGACCCTTCAATTCTGCAACTTCGTCATTTCTTAAAACTCACTTCTATAGATTTGTCAGTAATACCTGCCCAAAACATTTCACAAAATAGATATTCAATATGCTCAAAATTAGATACTAATGGGAGACCCTTGCTCTCTTATTTATATTCTCCAAGTAGTTTCTTTTAGGGGTTATCTTGTAATTGTTTTACCCAACTTCCCTCTTTTAGGGCTATCTCACTTGTAACTACTTTTCCCACTTGCAACCACTTTACCATAAGTAGTAAACTCACCATTTCTTGTTGTAACTAATTTATTTTTAATTATTTTCTTATTGCAACAACTTTACCTTTGATTGACTCCTAGTTACAACCACTTTGACTAGTAAACTTCTTCTAGGAGATTCTAGAATAATTGACTTATTTGACCTTCTAGGGGATTTTAGATAACTCATGAGGGTTTTCCAACTTCACATGCCATAACTTCTCAACCATGATGAACTACGTGACATACCACGTATCACCAGAAAATGACATGACATGTACTGTCCATCTATGATAGTTTCTCATACAAATTCACTAATATTCATGAAATTATTCCTAAAGTAAACATGGGATACTTATCCATCCCGATGGGTCTACTAAAATATTCTATGAGACTTACGTCAAGGTTTGACATCAATGAAAACCAACCCAATTAATCAACAAGGAAGCCCCTTGAGGCCACCTTGAGGCCCCTTAAAGAGAGAGCTTTACATTGAGAGGAATGTAGTTCTTCTGGTGTATGAAGAAATGTCATTTATTTGAGAGCCTTATGTTATAGCAAGATTTTCCTCAGCCTATGCAATCTTGTGTAGAAGGATTTTTTCCATTTCTCTATGCAGACTTATCATCTTTGTTTGTAAAATCCAGAGCCAAAAATACATACTTTTCCACATGTAAGCATCTTGCCTACTATACAACATGCGTATACATAGGCTGCTCCACTATAGCCCCCGTACATCAAGATTTGTGCCAAAAATTGAAAATTAATGTCGGGTTTCCATGTCACAACAGGAGATCTATGATCCTTGGCCTTCCATATACTGGAAACGTTCTGACTTGGCCCTTCAGTTCCATTTCGAAGGGTATAAATGGGCCAATTCTGAGCTATGGAAAGAGGAGAAAGAATTCAACTTTGAGAGAAAATTTACTTTGGAGAAATTATTTACTTCATATTGAGTCTGCATCCCTTTGTCCTTTAAGTATGAACACAGTGTTCATCCCCCAAGCTATTGCCTTATTGATTGAGAACCTCATTGTTTCTCTCGTATGATATTGCCTTTGGTGGAGGATTGAAGTGGTGGAGGCCCAACTAGAAGGAACTTAGTTTCTCGGTTTTGAGCCATGTCGACATGAAAGTCTGTAATATTTTCACTTCTATTGATCATTTATTAATAGAAAAACTCCTTTCCCGTCCAATTGATATCTCACAAATATTTGATTTATTATCCATGGGTGTATTTGTTATGTATATTAATGGATTATGCTATCTAATGTCCTAACCTTTTATATTATCACCATATGATTTCTATGCTTGGTTGTTAAGAACTAGTTACAAGTATATAGCTTTGGGTCAAAGTGCTCAATGGTGGACTTCATCGAACATCTGGACAAGGTAGGCCTCTTTTTTATCTCGCTTGCATATTGGTTTATATAGCATGTTTTTGGGGTAGAGTTGATTTCTGCAGTCATTTCCATATGTTGTGGTTTACCCTAGCCATAAAGAGAGTTTCATCGTAACAGAATTGGTGACCATACTGGGGATTGATCTTATTTCTAAGGGTTTGGAGTACTTTTCTCCTTACATTTCTCTCATTCCTTTTTGTTTCTTATCGTATCATTTCTTGACAATTTATGTTCACTTTGGGTCTAATTTTTCAACTTTCTCCCTTTCCTAGCCTTGTTTTTGGAAACATATACGTGATTTTTGGCCTGACAGTCACGTACATACATGAGATGTCCCTCTGCAAGCTACGTATATACTCTATGTTTTCCTAAACAGTCGCGTACTTCATCTTTCCTTTCTTTTTTTCTGGGTATGGTGGTTGTTGGGTGGGATTTGATGTTTGTTGAGTCTTCTTAGGTCTCTGTAGTGCCTATTAAGTGCCTCCGGGATGACAGAAAACCTGTCTGGAGTTGAATTTTTGGGCCGATTCTTTCTCATCACCTTTTAATTTTGATTGTCCTTGTACATTGGGCTAGGTATTCTGCTCCTTGGTATTCTTCTTGAGTTATGTCTTTCTATACACAGTAGAATTTATATATCAAGCTGCTTATCAGTTCATGCATTTTCATTTCTATTATATTGAAAATACAAAAATATTAGGCATTTTGCATTGCTAGGCATTTTGGGCTTTTGAGTCCTTATCATTAGCTTAGTGCATTTAGTGAAAGATTGTATTTTTACTTTAGAATTGTAGAGTTGAAATTGAAAATTGCATTTGTTTTCAGAAGCATATCATTCATTGAAAATTGAAGTTAGGAATTTGCATTATATTCATATTTACTTTTCTTGTTGATTCATAAAATCATGAGTTTCACTACCATACATTTTTGAGTAATCACAGCCACTAAAATTAATGCTATAATTTAAAATTGATTAGTTGCTATTTTATTTTCTAGGGTACACAAACTAGCTTAGGATTTAGTGCCTTCGAATAGGATTTTGTGAGTAAACTTCAAGGCAATTAAATCCACATATGTGTCTGAGAAAGGGAGTGGAGAAATCAATTGTATAATTGGTAATATCAGGAGGCTCTGCTCACACCGGAGTTAATCATGAGGTCACGTGAGGTTGGTTGAAGGGATATCCCCCTGATACCTTCTTAGCGTCAGAGATATTTTTGGGGATCTATTCGTATCTGGGGATCTTGGTAGTGCCTTTACCTCTGTGAGAGGCAGTACTTTCAAGGTTTTGGGCTTTGCTACCCTTCCCATATGGTGGACTTGACTTACGACTTATCACCTATGCATCGGTTATATAGTGGTTTATTAGTTTCTTGACTTAGGTGCCACATAAGTTACTTGCAGGGGTTATTATGCAGGTACCCCAGGTTATATAAAGGTCAGACAACAAACAACCTTTATGGAGGATTACCTCTCTGGGGGGATCTGACCAACTGGTTGTTAAGCCCACGAGGGGCCCTATAACTGATTTTGTTACCTTTGATATTTAATAGGGAGTTGTAGGCCCCTCTTGGGTGAGACATACCTTCTTTAGGGAGGGAGGCCACTCTCAACCACTTTACCCCATCTGTATGCATATTGGTCATTTGAATTTTGGTGTGTTATTTGATTACTAGTTGGCCTTAATAGTTTTTACTGAGTTTTCATTATCATGGATAACGGATTTCCTTCGGCTCCCTCATTTACTGCTACTCCCCCATGATGTTTACTCATTTCATGGGGGGAAATCCTCCCACTTTTCACAATGGTGTGAAAAACTATAACACTCAGTCGATGCCTTGGGTCTCTAGTCATTTTCCTGTTGATATGCCTTCGTCTTTTCAATCCTCCCCCTAGTCCACTTATATAAATCCTAGCACTAGATCTAGGAGCACCATGGATCCTATGTCTACATCTGCATTTGATATGATTCATGTCCCTCAACCAACTTTCATGGTGGGAGGTTGGAACCTTCCCTCTTATGGATCCAGTCCTAACTATGCCCTCCAGAAGCCAATACTCAAATGGGTGTTTATTCTACTCATTACACCCAATCTATGTATTCTTCGTCCTCCAAGTCAGATCCTTCGAGCACTTTCCCCCTGATGGGTCCTTATGTATCCCTGAGTATTTCATATGGGGAGAATCATTTTTACGGTTCAGGCTACCCTCTTCACGGAACCCCTTCACAAGGTGAAAACTTCTATCCTCACTTGAATAATTCTTATCCTACATCTTTCTTCTCATAGAATTCAATGATGATGCCTATACAAGCCTCTTCGGACCCATTCGGTGGAAGATAATATCTTTCCAAGTAGGGACATGAGGTAAACCAAGACCCTTCCTATCCTACAATGTTTCAAAGCCAATATTTCCCTGGACCTTGGTATCAATTGCCACAACTCACCACTAGTCTAGTCATTGCCAGGCATATTGGAGCTCCATCACCAACCTCCACCAGTCATGTTGGAAAGGTGTCGATGACCTCTGGGAGTCATGTTGACGACCCGCACTCAGCCACTGCTAGTAGGGCTAGGGGCATAAATTTAGTCTCCATGAGTCATATCAATATCGCATATCCAACCTCTACACATCACGCAAGAGATGACTCTATTAGTTGCATTGAGAGCATGACACCAGCAGTTGGGAATGATGTTGGGGGAATCGAAAAGCCTAGATGCCTCATATGTAAGCCTAAATTCCTTTGTAGGACTTGTGAAGGAGATCACCTTACTCATTTATGTCCAGCTACAACTGTGATACCACAATCTTGGTTCTCACCTAAGGCCCCTTTGGGTTTTGAAGTGTGTGTGGTCTCCCCACACCTTATCTCTCCTTTGATTGACACAACAGTAATGTTGTTCCAATCCTCTCTGGACCATACCCCCTATGTAGAGGGTGATGTGTCCCCTATCCCTGTTATCTCACATCCTCTTCAACCTAGAGTTGAAGAAGTGGTCATACCAGTTCAATATCCGGTCAATCCAACTCTTTGTTTAGAGGGTGATGCATCTTTCAACCATGTTGTCAGCATTCCTGATAATTCTCCTTCTGAACATGAGAGAGTTTTTCTCTCCCCGAGTGCTCTCCCTCCATGCCTTGAGGAGTTTCCCTTAAATTGGGATCACCTTGTGGGGTATCCAATGCCCCCGCCTATGTATTTTCCTATAAGAGACATTATATGATATATCATAGAGACGATATCCTCCGCTAGTGCTTTATCCTCCTCGATTTGGAGAGATTTGGGTTTTCCCAAGCTTATGTCAACTATTCGTAAGGTACTGACATTCTACAAAAGTCCAACATAAGAGCCTTGGCATCCTCCATGACTGGCTGCCTAGAATCTCCCCAACGAGTCCAAGTTAAGCTCTTTTTCGACTCATCTAAAAAGCGAAAATATTGTCGAGTGAACTTGTCTCTTTCACACTCGTTAAATTGGACTTGAAAGGTTGTGAGTCTTAGTTAAGCTCTTTTCCAATTCGTTTTCAAAAAGAAAAAATATTGTCAAGTGAAATTGTCTCTTTCACACTCGTAAATTGGTTTTGAAAGGATGTCTATTTGGAACACGTTTATCCATTTTTCACACCAAGAAGACTAAAAGGCATAAAAAAGGAAATTTTTTGGCGTTAAGTTGTGATTTCATCTCATGCCCTTGCTTGCAGTATTGATCCTATAGTCGGTTCTCGCTTTGTGTTATAAACTATTTGCCTCAATAGTTTTTGCATCCTCAACCAAGTAGAGCCTTGTTTATATCCTTCACAATTTGGCACCCTATACCCAGGAAGGAACATTCCCCTGAGTGTCCATCTCCCGCATGCATCTCCTTGCATTGAGCATAGGTATGTTCCAATTCTGGAACTAGTTTTTCTTACTTGCGACACTCCTTTCCTCCTCTATATCATGGCATTCATTTGTCTATGAAAAAACAATAAAATATGGGCAGGAAGGGAGTATTATCTTATATTGGTAGTAGTCTTGTTGCCTTTAAATAGAGCACAAGTTATTGAGTCCATTTATCATCATAATTTTTGGATTAGCATGGCCTTATGAATCTGATCTCGTTACAGAGTCTTCTCTACCAACTGATTATTCTTCCAAACCCTATAGAGAGTTTTATTGATGCCTCCTACATCTCATGGTTTCATCATTGGGTCTATGCTGTCGGAGTCCTCCATATGTCTCATGCTCTTGTTCAAAGGAATTATATCAACCTGTGTTGGCCACTTCTTGGAACTCTTGACTTTTCATGTCAGCCATTCCCTCAGTTTGTCTCAGAGTCACATGATACTGTAGTCCTATCATGAATTCTGGTTCTACCTGCATCATCGATAGGTAACCTTGAACTCAACAGTCGACACTTCATCATTGGTCATTGGCTAGGTGGTTTCCCTTGTGTTCGATGGCAAGACATATATTCACACATTGGGATTCGTGCAGTGTCTTGGATTCCATTAGCCTTATTGGTGGTTTCCTCACCTTTGTCTGAAGTTTTCATCATTGGTTGTTATTCAATGGGTATTTTTCATGTACCGCTTGCACTTGGAAAATGTGAAAGATGCACAGGGTCCTTAGTTCGTGAACATGTTCTTCGTCCGATTTCCACCAAATCATGAAGCTCCTGCTTTATACCTCGTGCTGACTGATGAGAGATTCCTTAATTCTCTCCTTTCAGTGGCTCTCTTTCCATCAACTTCAGCTCATCTATTCTAAAAATGAGACCTAGATTTTTATGAGTACCTTGAGGCTTGTAGTTATTAGTGGTAGGCTCTCTCGCCATTGACAATTGGGAATACATCAATGTTTCTTGATCGATGGATTCTTCAGGTGTTCAACATCGACTCCTCTATTCACACTTGTAAGAATGTACTCAGTGCCTTGATACCTACTTTCATTATTGATAGGCTATCTCACGTTTGTTAATAGTATACCTCAATGACCGGTAATCAAACGATGTCTCATTGTGTTCGATGTCAACTCCTTTATTCACATGATGTAGACTTGCACCCTTGGAAGATTGTGTAGAATACTTGAAGACATTACTATGTGGCTACAACTTTCCTGAGTTGTTTCTTCCTTTTCATTGGACCAGTACCTATATGACTTCAATGATCATGGGAGATCAGATTGTACTCCATTATATACAGATATCTTCATATTGGTTTTGAGACAGGTTCTATTGGGCCTTGTTCATGACTATGCGATATTTTTGGCATGTAACCGCATTTGTATTTTCTTATTCATGGCCACGGACACTTGTTGGGTATATTTTCACATGGATCTGTAGTGTAATTTTATTGGCATCCATGTATGTAAAGTCAGTGCAGAATGTAATGAGAAACTATTTCTTCCAGTTGGTTCCCCATCACTCCACTTCTAGGTTGTTTATAATGTATTTCGTCCATCGCAGATACTCCTTTGACCTCACACATTAGGGGGTATCTGTTATAGAAATATTTTCCTCACCCTATGCAATCTTGCACAAAAGGCCTTTTTCCATTTCCCTATGCAGACTTATCATTCTTGTTTGTAAAATCCAGAGCCAAAAATACATATTTCTCCACTTGTACACATCTTGCCTACTATACAGCAAGCATATATGTAGGTTGCTCCACTACAACCCGTGTACATCAGGATTTGTGCCAGAAAATAAAAATTAATGTCGGGTTTCCATGTCATGACAGGATATCTATGATCCTTGGCCTTCCATATATTGGAGCCATTCTGAATTGGAACTTCAGTTCCATTTCGAAGGCTATAAATGGGCCAATTCCGAGCTATGGAAAGAGGAGAAAGAATTAAACTTTGAGAGCAAAGTTACACTGGAGAAATTATTTACTTCATATTGAGCCTGCATCCCTTTGTCCTTTAAGTATGAGAACAGTGTTCATCCCCCAAGATCTTCCCTTATTTATTGAGAACCTCATTGTTTCTCTCTTATGAGCTTGCCTTTGGTGGAGGCCCGGCTAGAAGGAACTTAGTTTCTTGGCTCCCAATCGTTCCGACACATACGTATGTAATATTTTCACTTTTGTTGATCATTTATTAATAGAAATACTCCTTTCCCATCCAATTGATATCTTGCAAATATTTGAGTTATTATCCATGGGTATATTTGTTATGTATATTAATGGATTGTGCTATCTAATGTGCTAACCTTTTATATTATCACCATATGCTTGCTTTGCTTGGTTGTTGAGAACTAGTTGTAGGTATATAGCTTTGGGTCAAAGTGCTTAATGGTGGACTTCATCGAACATTTGCATGAGGTAGGCCTCTTTCTTATCTCGCTTTCATATTGCTTTATATAGCATGTTTTTGGGGTAGAGTTGATTTCTGCAGTCATTTCCGTCTATTGTGGTTTACCCTATCCATAGAGAGATTTTCCTCGTAACACCTTAAGTTGTTTGTGTAAGAGAAGCATGCTCTGGGTTTCATCCTTGTAAGGAGTATGTACCACATTTTGTGAGAAGGTTTTGGACCTTCCAGAGGAAGGATAATAAATAAATTTGTATTCCAAGTGGATTTGGAAACATAGCCAGAAGGTTATGGTAACTTCGTTAACACATGGGTGTCAAATTATATATGTGAGTTTTGTTTTCACTTTCACTTGATCAAGTAGAGATTTTAATTACACATATGCATATCATGATGATAATTTTTCTCATGTTCACATGCAATGCTTAATTATTATTTTCTCATGTTCATGTGCGATTAAGCATCAGTAAAAGATCCTCATCATGGATTTTTGTAGAGAAATATATCATAGAAATTCCCTGATCACGAAACCAAAGCGGGATGTGGGTGTCAAAACCCATGTATTGTTGTATTAAATGCATGAAAGTCACTATGTCATTTCCATGACATGCATGCAATAAACCCCATGCCAACTCAAACTTCCACTTTCCAATCAATCAATATAGAAACCAATCAACAAATAGAAAAGAATGCCAAACGAGCGTGGGACCACATGTTAGGTCAACCAAAATAAATAATAGTCACAATTGTCACCTAAAGGAAGGCTCGAGTCATAATCTAGGGTTCAATATTATTAAAATAAATCCAATCAAATATGTTGGTAACAGTGCCCAATTAACCATTCCACAGTACAATCAATAACCATGAACTTCAAAACTTGTACGAATATATAAATATACCACATGCATTAAGAAATTCAATACTTTGTACTTTATAACCCATCATGCCACATTTGCAACATAACTCATGAGCATTATGTGTTGTGAGTATAAATCTCAAAACCTCTATATAATATGTAAAATTTGTAGCATGGAATTTGAATGCCTTCATACTAACCTTTGCATGTCAAACATTATAATACAATCAAACCCTTTTCTTATAAGCGTGTGCAACACTACCCATGTTCTTGTAACAACATTGTTTATTGTTATGGTAACCATTGTTACGTATGCTATGAATATAACCAGAAAATTGTATGCATTGTGATAATAAGATGTATGTGTTCCAAGTATATAACCAATATGCTAGAAAATTTCATGAGCAAAGTGTACAAAATGTTCTCTTATGAATTCCATGAGTAGATCCTTTACCATTTTATGTGCAATCTAGTAGACAAACCTCCTTATCAAGTTGAGAAGATGAACATAGTGATATTCCCATGGGTGGAAGTAGATCATAGTAAATTTGAACTTTTGCAACAAACTAGAAATCATGTGCATGTTGAAACTTTAGGAATAACTGAAAATAAAAAACCATTTCTTTTTTATCCTAGGGGGTCCCACCTTCTAGTTTTATTTAAATAATAAAAAATTTAGTATTCCTTGAAACTATTTGCAGGCTATGTTATTAGTGGTGAGTTTATGATTCAATAGGGTTCACTTTTTAATGACCCTTTATGAATCACACGTGTGGTTTATACTTGTTAATTGATAATTTTAAGGAGGTTGCTTCCTCATTTGTACTTGATGGATAATATTGAAAGAGACTTGTATATTATTTATTATAATATGTATCTATATTGAAAGAGTGGATCTTGTTGGATAATTACTTTTCATTAATGTTGTTGGATAGTTGGTTGTCATTTATGTCAACAGAAGTAGTTGTCATTGACGTCAACAAATGTGATGGGTGTATTTGGAGAAGTATCTAAAGTGGTCCCCTTATGGCATAGCTATAAGCATGGCCCTCATGGGAATATTCTTTTAAGAAGTCTACAAGAAACCCTGGAAAGATGGCTAAGTATTTACGTGATTGAGAATCCCCGTAGGTGTGTACATGAAGCTTGAAGTTGGTTGAGGAATAAGGATATGAAGAATAGTGAAAATGCAGGTAACACACTCATAGATGGATAGTCCTCATCATATTCTTTCCAATGCCAGGTGGTACGTCATGTAGTTCCTCATGGTTGATGAGTTATGAGGTCATGAAGTTGGAAGCCATAAAGATGGGTTAAGAACCCCCTAAATAGTTACAAGTCATTAACTAAAGGGTAAAGTGGTTATAAAAAGAAGTCATAAAGTTAAGGAGAGAAGTTACTTAGGAGAGGTATAAATACACAACAAGAAGTATCTCATTTGTACATTCACTTATACAAGTTTATTGAATATCTTCCAGTGAGAAAGTGATCAATTGGTGAATCTAAAATGGAGAATTTGAGGTAGAGAAAGAGTAAGGAAAGAAAAAAAATTGGGATTGCAGAGGAGAGCAAGGGTTTTTTGTGAAACCCTAATTTGGTTGACCCCCACGGGTTAAACTACTGGTGTCCCACGAGGCATCCTCACATTTTGTGCCACACTTGTCCCACAAGGCCCTAGATGATGCATGGGTTAGTCTTGCAAGGCTAAACCATATTTGAAGGAGGATTCTAGTACAATATTGTTGAGACTAAGGAAGATCTATAGGTCTGAAATCTCATGTATTAGGTCAACTATACGTCTAAAGGTATGTTATTCTATTTTTTTTAAGGCTTGCATCTTGGAAGGTTAGCACATACTTGAGGCATGTATTTGTGAGTTTTGGTATATGAATTGAGGCACATATTGGATACTTGGAATATGGTTTTTTGTATGGTATATGCTTGAGGAATATCATAAGTGATATGGCACATGTTTGATGGTATCTCTTGGTACATGGTTTATGGATGTTGGCACATTTGTGAGGCACATGGTTTGAGGTACATCTTCGTAACTTGTTGATGATGTGAAGATCATGCCTTTGGTATCTTGTTGAGGCATTGGTATATACTTTAGGCACATCTTTGGTGTGTTGGTGTATATATATGTTCAGTATATTTCACGTTCAGTATATTGCACTCATTTATATGTCAATCTGGGATTCATAATCAAAATATTTGTTACACTATATGTGCTGAAAACAGGTAACCTATCTATGTCTGTTGTATCTAGATCAATCAGGAAATAATTACTAACATAACACTATGTTTTAGAATATCTGAATGCTTCTCACAACTTCAAATTCAGAAGATAAAATTGATGAAAAAATTCTCAAACAAGCACTCAATTGAAAAGGTTTTTTCTTAGATGACAAGTCTGTTCATTATAGACTCATGAAATGAAGAGATGAACTTAGATATTTCTTCTTGTAGAAATTGAAATAGTAATCAGCAATCCACTTTATTCACTCTTAGAAAGAAACCAATCATAACCCTATCAATTCCAATCAAACTTTCTTTAATATAGAAAACAATCAATATGATTTTGAGACTTGATTATATGGAACATGAAGGTGAGAGATGAAGTCTTATGGTTCTTGTACCTACTAAGAACAACACAATCATAAATTCAAAACAATAACATTTAATTACTTAACAATCCCACACATCTATCAAACTCTTATGAATTAAATATCAATCTCCAGGAATGGAAATGGAATTATCTACTCTGCTCAATGTATAACCATTTACTTACACTGATTCAAAATCAAATAAATTTGTACCGTAATTAGAATGCATTTAAAATCATCTGCAACACACACAACTATTAAGTGTTTGCACTCTCACAATTGACTTACAACACACAAAGACATGTACATGGAGGTTTACCTTGGTTGGGGCAGTGGGCCCTTGTCGAACCAACAAGGTACCTCTAAAGAAATCAAAGACTAAAGCACTTTACTCATTCCCATGAATTGCACAAAATATCATTTTCATTCCTTCAATTGATCGATTGAATCAACAGTTCAACATTTCTGAGATTGGGAGGCTTTCTTCTTTTTAGATGCAGTGGGCTCCTCCACAATAAACTTATCCTTATCAAATTCATCAATGGGCTTGGATGAGCTAGGTGTAACGGTGGCTTCTTCACCCCCTAACTTCTTCCCTTTGTTTTTCTTTGTCTTTCTACTAGACCCCTCACTATGTATCTTTTTTTCGTGTTCTTCTACAGATTTGGACATTCCTTCATGAGAAAAATTTTGTTGAAGTAGTTGTTTCCAAATATTGACTTGTTTTCTCAAGGCATGGACAACAAAAAGTTTCATTAGGCCGTGGTGATGGAGGATGGTTTCAGGTTTCTTGGAAGTTGATTTAAATCCTCTCACCATTTTATTTAAATTCATCCAGAGGAAGTGAGTAAAATCAATTTATGGCCCTCCTTCAAAATGTGACAAAAGTTTCAAATGGTATAGGAAGGTTACTACATACCTGCCTTTGTGGGTGAGAAATATCTGCAAACTAATGAGCATCATCCATTATTCTTCTTTGATGCATCTTCGAGGAATTCCCTTAGTCCAATTGGGGTGTTGATGCTCTAGCCTGAGAAATATTTGATAAAGCTTCCTGTCAACGATCACCCCCTTAAAGTATTTTTCTCTCGAGGAAGGTAGGCATGTAGTCTCTTCTATAGTGGCCTTTGAAATCATTAATGTCATATCTCTAAAATGAACACTTTCTCCATCATATGTCTGCACAAAAGAAAGAGAGACTCCCTTGTGATAGCCCTTAAATTTCTCCGAAAATGGGACCCAACCGACCTGTTCAAATCTCTCCCTACAATATTTATATTCTTGTGTTTCCCTATATAACTAGAACATGGGTTCATGCCTATTGACCCCCATGCTAGCTTAAAAAAATTCTCAAAGAATATGAGGCAATGGTACAGAGGATCAAGGGTTGAGTACCATATTAGCACAGTCCACGATGGAGTATCGGAAGAGGATAACTATGCAAACGATATGAAGAAACAAGATCATAGTGTAAATGTAGGTGGTGTGACAGTAAAAAGGGTAAATAACGCTCATCTAGATGGTGAAACCATCTAGAGGAGTGTTTATAAGTTAAGATTTGGATTGCAATGATCACATCCAGGGTAATGATGACAAGGTAAGATAGGTTTAATTCATGAATAACTTATAGACTCGTATGAAGGTTCGCGTCAGATCATGTTCATGGGAGTGTTGGACAATGATGACAAGAGATGTGGTCTTTATGACCGAAACTCACAAGTATGAAATCGTCTGATATCATCGTGATCCGAACGGAATCATATTTTGACATGCATAAATATGTGCCTTAAGTCATTTGTATGGAACAATGTTGGATCATGGGATTATGACATTTCTCTACCATATAAATGGAAGGAATGAAGTTGATCCTGTTAGAGATACAATTACCTTGTACTCTCAACATTTCGGGTGTATAGGAATGATTTCTTCACAAGGAGATGTAGATGATGACTTGCAAAATTTCGTGGTAGGGAGTGTGCCATAATTGAGAGTAACCACATGTTTAATACATAATTAGTCTAATTCCTTAATAAAATGAAAAAATGTTGAGTTTATACCTCCTATTACTTGAAGCATTTAAATCAAGTAGCAAAAACTTTGAGTATAGTATAAGGACTACCAACACCTCATTACCAGTACTGGATCACCTTAGTACCAGATGAACACAGGGGTGAATTTGTTGCAGTACCAGATCAATGAAGAGTTGTGCCCAGTACCGGATGAACACAGGGGTGAATTCGTTACAGTACCGGATCAACACCAAGTTTTTGCCAGTACTGGAATAACACAGGCCTTCTCCTATAGTACCAGATGAATGCAAACCTTCTCCCACAGTACCGGATGAATGTGGAGTTTTACCCAGTATCAGATGAGCACAGATCTTCTCCCCCAGTACCGAATGAGCACAGATCTTCTCCCACAGTACCAGATGAATGCATATTTTTTCCCAGTACCAGATGAGCATAGAGGAAAACATTGTTTGCAGTACCGGATGAATGCATATATGTTATCCAGTACCAGATCATCAAAAAATTATATTCTGGTACTCAAGGGGAATTGGACAAGGTACCTAGTGGTAGTGCTCTATAGATTGGAACTTTGTAGGTTGCACTTTGTAGAAATTGTTGGTGTTTTCTGATGTTATGGAAGAGGGCCTATGATTTGATTCTTCTAAAATACCATGTAGGTGAAACAAATACCAACAGTTCATACAGGAACTCTGAATTTGTAGCAGAAGTGTCAGAAAATAAGGAAAAAGAATTCAATGATTGGGCTCCAAGCTCTGTAACAAGAAGGTACTTTGTATTTGGATGACCTCATGTTGAGATTCATAATCATCCTCTTTTGGAACCAAGATGGTCATTTCTCATGTTTCCACATCCTTTTTATTATAAAAATAATAATCCTAAATACTACTTTTCTATGGATTTTTCTCGAGCCCATATTAGTTAATGCTCGTCAGTGTTTTCAGTTTTAAGGAGTCTAAAAAACTTAAATAAAACTCCATCTATTGTCCTGTGGATTTTTCTCGATTCCGGGCCAGTTCCTGCTCGCATATTGGAAAAATTGCAATGACTACTTGCAATGAAAGTACTCTTTCATCGCAAAATTCAAGAGAAAAAGTTGATTTTTTTATTTTTGATCTAAATCCATCCTATATTCATCGATCTATCGACAGACACAAACTATCTTTGGTTTTGCGATGATCATCAAGATGGTGGACTACTATATCAATTTACAAACTTGTGTTTTCGTCGCAAGAGCGACGCTAACTTTTGATTGTTATAATGTTCGTCACAAGAGAAATGAATACACCATTATAACCATTCCCATATTTGGCAAAGTGACCTAAATATAACAAATAAATAGGTAAAAAAAAAAATATTTAGGTCATGTTCGTCACCATTGTGACAACGGTGACCTAAATTGACCTATAATATTTGACGATTTAAAGATGTTGCGACAATCTTGCTATAACAATGACGGTTCCAAAATGGTGTTTTTGTGCGGAAGAATGTCACAGAATATAGTTAGAGGTGGAGAAAAAAGTAAAGCGGGTGAAAAGGGTGATGGTAGATGTTATTTCCCTTGCCAAAAATGTTGCCTCATACGTCCCATAATAATTTTAATAGCAACAACTACAAAACATTGAAGGAAATATGGGCACATTGATGGCGGATCGAATGAATATTGTCCCATGGTAATTAGCTGTATATTCATTATCTTTTTTTATTATGATAATTAGCTATATATCCATTATCTTTTTTTATTTTGTTAATTTTATATAAAATTATATATATGTATATATATTGTTTGAATGTTTGTTATAGTATACACTAATTTTGCATGATTGTTTCTATTATAAAGTTAGAGTTTCCCTCTAACTTTCCATATAATATTGCACCAAGTATTAGTAGAAATGATGTTGTAGAACCTGAGGAACATCATGACCAAGAAAATGAGGATCTCATGGAAGAAGATGATGGGACAAATCAAGTTAATGATCCTATGGAAGAAGATGATGGGAAAAATCAAATAATCTAAGATTTGTTTTCATGGTCGGATGAGG
>JASDQU010307878.1:0-14473 GCA_032191745.1 Picea mariana
AGATAAATTTGCAAGTACAAAAGACATTGAAAAAGTCATAGGAAAACTACAAGGCTAGACATGACCAACACATAATAAAGAGAATATTTAGAGTGGAAGACAAAGTATGGTTATAGCTGAATAAGGAAAGGATACAAGGTCCTGGTAAGAAGATCAAGGCTCTGCGGTATGGTCCATTTGAGGTATTGGAAAAGGTGGGAGATAACTCCTATAGACTCATTCTACCTCCATAGATGTGCTTTTAACTAGTGGTGAATGTAGAGAATCTCAAACTCTATGATCCCTCCATGTTGGATCAGGAGGAGGAGAAGGTCTTACCTTCCATTGAGGATTTAGCACCAGATGCTCAGGAAGAGTTGGCAGAGGACATAGTTTTGCAGAAGTGGTCTAGAAATACAAAATAGGGGCAACATGACCTTTGGCAGATTGGGCTGAAAGGACAAATTCCAAGAAAACAAAAATGGTACTCCAAGGAGAAGGAAGAGGAAATATTCCTCCCCTCATTTAGTAAATATTTTGGGGACCAAAAGCCTCCGTAAATGGGGAGGTATGATCCATATTGGATCACTATATTATTTTTCTTCTATGGATATTCTTTGAGAGTGGAAACAATTGGAGGAATCAACTTGAAGGTTCATTTTAGTGGCAAGTCCCACTTTGGAAAATTAGGGTCCAAAACCTTCTGGAGCCATTTTGAAGCATTAAATGGATTTTTTTGGGCTTCTTTTGTCTAAAATGTGTGCTCATCCCATTGATGGTGTTATACACTCTGATACGTTTCCAATGGTGTAGACAATATGTCAATTGGAGTTCGTATGCAAAATTTATGCCTCCTGCAAGTTGACCTATCATGTTGACCACCATGGTAGAAGAGGATTCCGCATCAACCACCATTACTCAAGCATATGGGGCTAGCCACATGAGGAGTTTCAAGAAGATTATATAATCTTCAAAACCCTATGAAAATTGATGGTTGAGGAAGTCAAAAACCTACCCCTAGATGGATCTCAAGATATGTTAAATATCAAGCCACTAAGAGGACAAGGGGTTCCATTTTATTTTATGGTATTTTTTTCATAACAGGGAAGAACAACTGGGAGTGGAAAATTAGAGAGAATAATAGAGGGGTTTAATATTTTGTAGCATCCTAATAGGACACATGTCTCAAGTAAATCCATAGATAGGTCCTTCTCCTTTGTACTTGCATTATTCCATAGGAGAGAAAAGAGAGTAGAACAACCTCACCTTATATATGGGTTTTCTCCCATAAGAGTTTCATAGAGAAAATATTTTTATTATCTTGTCGATGGTGTGTGATTTTACTTTTTATTATCTTTTGGATGGTGTGGATGGTGTGTGATTGTATTATCTTGTGGTTAATCCTATTGGTCCTATAATTAAAGATAATTTGTTTATAACCACTTTTCAAAATAGGTACAATGAGGCATTATGTCTAGGATTTAGGGAAGCCCTGCTTGAATGCTAAATTGAAGATCTTGTGTATGTGAGGGATGATGATAGATCCTCTTGTTGGATGTATGGGATTACCTGGGTTCTACCTTAGTTCTCCAACAAAATACTTATCACCGTCGTCCCTTCTGGTAAACCAGAAGGCTACAACATGCACATAGTGCACAACGCAGTCTCACCCGAGATGGTTTATGGGTATTTGAAGGATGCAGGTGTCTACAGTCATGAAAGGAATTGGGGTTTTTCTTATTACTTCTATTTCTACTTAACCATGAACTCTATTACAATATTCATCATATCCATTCATTCATTCATTCATAACATTCATTCTGCATATCTATTCTAGTGCACATTGTAAGTAGAACCATTCATTCATCTATCTAATCATTCAATCATAATTGCAGAAATATTAAAGACATTCATACACATTGCACATAGTTTTTTACCGTCGTTCACCCCCCCTAGGGATACATCCACAAAACTATTCTTTTATTTATTCTTCTTCATCAAAATTTCATTGTGTGCATTACATCATAGAATAATAGAGAGTAGTGAGGCATACAAGAGTCACACCAAGATCCACAACTTGTGACCTGACCCTCATTTACATCAACTACATCTGAGCTTCACATCTCTCACCAAATTATTGAATTAAAACTCAAAAGGAATCCAAAAGATACCAAATATATGATAATACTCTCGCTCCATATCTAGATGCCTCAACCTACCTCCTACATCTTCTATTTATACTACAAAATTGGGTTAAACCCCTTACAATACATCAAAAACCCTAATCCTAGAATGGATAGGTTTTTCCACATCTGTGTTGGATTTCTGCATATCCTTCTGTGCGTGCTACTTTTCCTCAAAATATGGTGCTCTCTCCTTCTCGGTCCAATCTCTTATTTGTAGCATTGTTTTGAATATTGAATTTTCTCCACCATAGGCCTGCACCAACAGGACCCCAACACTAAAATGTGGCTCATCCCAAGTCACTTAGACTTAGTTGAGCTTCTTCAACGCTACCTCCAGCGCATGAAACTTCTTTTCCAATTATGTCACTTTCCCCTTGGTCTGTGCGCTCATTCCTGCTAGTACCTCCAAACCTGCCCTGTCATGTGTTCCGTCAGCACTTATCTGTTTTTTCATGCACATGTTCTAAGTTGGATTTCTCTGATTGCATTTATTTTATCAGTCTTTTGACCTGTTGCTGAAATGGCTCCAACTAAGCCTGCCTTGCTTGTTTCTCCTCTTGTGCGGCCTTTACTTATGTCTGAAAATTTCCAGCTCATGTGGGGCCTTCAATCTCTAGGATATTTTCATGGTATTCTACCTCTTCTTTAAGTCCTAAACAACAATGTTTAGTTTTTCCTCTCTCTGCTCCAGCTGCTGGATCTTCTCATATTCTTCCAGGCTGGTCCAAATATGTGCAATCCTATCATATAGTTATGCCACTTCTTTTACTTCCTACGCTATGTTATCTATGTACGCAATATCATCTTCCTCTATTTGTTCCCATACTTCTGGTGGTGTGTTTGGAGTTAGTTCTCCTATTAGGTATGTTATCTCCAGTTTATATTTCTCCAATATCTACGCAATCTTTTGTATCTTCTCTTCTACTGGGACCTCCAGTTTTTGTTCTCAATCTGGTATGCGCCTGTATACTTCGACAACATGATTCTCTAACTTATGTGTGCATTGTTTCTCCTCCTCCTTCTCCAGTGTGATATTCTCACAAGTCACTTACAAAACCTTCTTAACCTCTCAGTTGAGCGCTACGTTGGTGGCACCCTCCCTAGCTCTAGATTCAACCTTATCCATTACGTTCGTTTGTAACCCATATAATTCCTTCGTGGGTATGTTTGTCAACTTTTGGTCCACTTCCTAAATTGATTCTTCCAGTTTCTACTTAATCTCTATCATTTCATTCATAAACTCATGTTTTGAACTTGGCTTGTAAAATTCATTGATTAATTGCCTCTTCACATCAGCTACAGTTGTAGGCATTCCTGTTGGGTTATTTGTTGAGAGACCCATGTACCAGTCTAATGCACATTATCTGAATTTGATTTCCAACTGCATAACCTTTGTATCCTCGTATGTAATATTATTTTTTCCCCGTATCTTCTCACAAATGGAAAAAAAAATATATGGATCGTATGACCCGTCCCCTCAAAACTCTAGTAACTTGATAGTTAGATATTGTCCTTCCATTGTGAAATTTGTTGAAACACCACCTCCACATGGTGTATATAATTGAATTCTACTGGATGAACTTACACTTCTGCTACTGGACCCACATCCTGGAAAAATTATTCTACCACTAATTACTTGTTTGTTAATTGTTTTTTCTTATTCAGTTGTCTTAGTCTCGCATAAGGTTGTGGGTTCCACACTAATTGCGATCTGGAATGGAGATCCTTCATCTACACTAGACCCATGAACTCCAGTTTTCCTCTCATATGTGGCACAAAATATATCCTCAATATTCCCCGTGATGCGAATATCATCTACCTATTCCTCATCATTGTCCAAGCCCTCTCACTCGACTACTACCATCTTCTTCATATTCATCTTATACTAGTAGGGCCATCTGTTGCATGTCACACCTGCACTCCTTATGATTTTCCTAGTTTGTTCATCATCCATCATGATGGGGTCCATTTCCTCTTTCTTCAGGCTACTCTCCAGATCTTTTTTCATTTCTCAAATCTTCCTTAGTGCTTCCCCAAAGTCCCCCATGCGCACAGAGTGATCTAGTTGTTTGATTCCATGGTCATCATTCCTTTATCATGTAATAATACCTTGATCGACGTGTAGAGTGACCTAATGTACCTCTATCTTGGTCCCCTCAAGAAATAATTCTCTACAACAGTATATGCTTTGTTGTATCTACTGCAAACTCAATGATAAACCCTATAGTAATGTTGTCTAACTAGAAATCTACTGCGCGAGTGAATTTATTATTAAACATTTTCAACTGTGTAGTATTTTCAACATTCCATTCTACTAGCTTGATCTGATTAGTTGGATGGGTATCCTTCAACCTTAAAAACCACTCTTGTAATAACTATGGAAAATAACATAAATATGTTTCATGCAAATCAATAAACACATACCTCTATAGGTACTGGCGTGGTGTATACTTGGAACCCTTATTATCTTTCTGTGCAAACTCCAACTGATTTGTCTCCAACCATTTTTCAATCTCTTTCTTCATAGGATTCCATGGCCTAAACATACCTTTATACCACTACATCTTCTTCACCAAACCCCTTCCTGGCTTTCCTTCTGAGTTCTCCAACAAAACCCTTATCGCCATAGGCCCTTCTGGTAAACCAGAAGGCTACACCATGCACATAGTGCATAGCGCAATCTCACCCAGGATGGTTTATGGGTGACTGCAGGACACAGGTGTCTGTATTCATGGAAGGGATTGGGTTTGTTCTTCTTACTTCTACTTCCACTTCACCATGCATTATATTACAATGTTCATCAGATCCATTCATTCATTCATTCTGCATATATATTATAGAGTGCATTGTAAGTAAAATCATTCATTCATCTATCTAACCATTGAATCATAATTGCATAAATAGTAAAGACATTTAGACACATTGAACACATATTTTTATCGTGGTTCACCCCCCCTAGGTCCAGAGATGATTTTAGGGGATAAATTTCACTCATGGGCTAATTTTCCAAGGTTTTTCCCAAAAAACGATTCGTTATTCTAAAAATGATTCGCACAAATTCTATAGGATAAAATTATTTTACCTTAAAAATTGACAAAATGTTATACAAACTATGCAAAATCCTTAGAAATTTGAATATTTTTACAAAAATATCGTCAAACATTTTATACTTGGCATATGAAGGATTAGTAAGATTCTCCAGGGTTTCTACATTTAAAAAAAAAAAATCCATCCTTAAAATCATCCCTGCCTGGGGCTATATCCACAAATATCTTATTTATTTCTTCTTCATCATCAAAATGGTGTTTCACACATTACATCATAGACTAATAGACTGTAGTGAGGTGGACCAGAGTCACACCAAGATCCACAGCTTGTGACATGACCCTTAGTTATATCAACTCCATCCAAGCTCCACAACTCTCACCAAATTACTGAATTAAAACTCAAAAAGGACTCCAAAAGATACCAAATATATGATAGTACTCTCGCTCGAGATCTATATGCCTCAACCTACCTCCTACATATTCTATCTAGAATAAAAAATTGTGTTAAAACCCTTACAATACATCAAAAACCCTAACCCTAACATGGCTAGGTTTGTCCACATCTACGCTGGATTTCCGCAAATCCTTCCACGCACGCTTCTTTTCCTCAAAATATGGCTTGCTCTCCTTCTTGGTCCAATCTTTCTTGTTTGCTTCATTTTTTTCAATCTTGACTTTTTCCTCCACCATGGGCCTATGCCAAAACCTCTAATTTTAAAATTTTTAGCCTTGTAGCCTTCAATGTCTATAGGTTTTCCATTTGTGAGTTGCTTAACCATGAACTCTATGTCTTCCATAGAAAAAAATCATCCTCTATAGGAAAATTTGGAATGGTTTCGAAGGAATTAGGGTATTCTTAAAGACCTTTAAGGTAGGAATCCCAGTCCTTCAAGGTAATCATATTATTTTATTTAAATTTACAAATTAGAAGTTGCCTCCACAAATTCTTGGGATCAAGCTTAGACATGTGTAAAATCTCTCTTGCTTTATATTTATAAGTACCTTTTTTCCCTTTTAATTATGGATTTGTATGTATTGATCTTATCGCGTTTTAAGGACTCATTAGTAGCATTCCTAATGTTTTTCCTAGCAATTTTAAATTCGTTATCATACCAAGGGTTGGTTGTTCTATTATTCTTTTTACATGACACCTCAAAGGACAAGTTGTTAATGGAAGTGGAAAGGGTAGTTGTAAAATTATGATAGAGATGTCCAATGTTCTCCTTATAAGTTAGGAGATAAAATTCACTATCTTAATCCTTTAAGAAAATGTCAACTTTACTTTTGTCAAAAGGTAGGTTCTTTTTATTATCAAAGTTTTCTTCAATGGGGTTTTTTCACGTGACAAAGTTTAGAGTTAAGGTTAAAGGTCTATAATCAAAGTTGGGTTCATGGTCATTTAAAAGGTCAAATTTTACTATTTGATTGGATACATGGATATCATATATCACATAATCCATGACACTACTACCTAGCCCATGAATACAAGTCATTTGATTGGAGTTCGACGACTTAATTATACTATTGCAAATTATTCAGTCTTCAGAACTACAGATCTTGACTATATCTATACCAAACACATTATTGGTTAGGTATTTAGAGTATATTTTGTATCTATTAGCTAAAACAAGGTTATCATCTATCCATAAAGGATTAGGGTCGGAAGAATTGCATAAAAGAATGACTTGGTTAATTGAAATTCTAGCATTAAAGTCTCCTAGAAGGAGGATATTACCTTCCTTTCTTAGAGTGTAAATATATTTTTATCGCGTTTTATAGGGAATGTTAGCACATAGGATGTACAGGGGTCATTTTTTTTAAGTTTATAGGTTTGATTCGTAGGTTCTTTTTAATTTTGGTTTTTAATTCGTGTCTTATGTAAATCAATTATGTTTTGATTGTTTCATGAGTCAATACAACTAACCCTAGTCCATGTGAGAGTCTTGGTGTCATGATATGATAAGTGGTCATCATAATTAGAGAAAAGGGGGTAAGAGTTGGTCATACCCTTGGTTTAAAGCTCATCATTATCAAGTTTCTTGTCTCAAAAGAGTGTGAAAAGGGTTCTTATGTTGTATTTAATCGTTTGAGGGTCAAATCATGTGTCAAGTCGACCTACTGCAAACTTGCCTGAAAATTCACAGTGAATCAAGAAAGTACATCATGCACTAATCGCATACAATTATACTTTGGAAACGTGTAAATGAGTATCTTATTGTTTTCAGTTCCATTTATTCATCATTTTCTTCAAGTCAGTTTCAAGAGGCAAGTTTATCATTTTCAATATAGCATGTTGCAAACTGGTTTGAATTATGGCGTTGTGGATTTCCTGTAGCAGATGAAGGTGGATTACAGGCTTCCAGGAAACTGTCAGTTTAACTCATGAGACAACAGCTGAAACTTCAGATATACCAAGTACCATGTTTAATAATCAATTGCATTATCTGAAGGTTTATTATATTGGACTCTAGTCGTTGTGATTTTAATTGTGCACTGCAAACTGTTGCATAACATTTGCATTGCAAACTTCTTTCACTTGATCAAAACCTACAGTAATTGTATCTTGAGCCTTTGCAGACACAATTTTATTTCTTTATACCAACAATATCAATTTGCATTCATTTCTTACATCCATTACCTTATCCACTACATTTTATTGTTAGTGCTACACATTATATGCATTGAAGGTGTTGCGAACCCTCTGTTTTCTCACTTGACAAAACCCTCATTGACTATGCTTTCATTCAAGTCCAGGGTTCTATCTTTTTTAAATTCATTTTCCTTTTCAGACTTGTGGATTTTCAAACATTATTTTACTAGACCCTAGTCTAAGATTGTACGTTGCAAATTTGATTGTGCACTACAAACTTAATTGCGTGATGAAATTTGAAGGATCGCGCTGTGAATCCTTTGTTCTACACAAAATTTCCACGAACCTTTGTTTGATTGCAGTCTCATCTAGGATTATTGTTCTTTCCTCTCATCTCCTACTTGCAGTCATTTCATTCTTTCACTATTGTTGTGCATGAATATTTCATTTAGTAAAACCTCATTGTGCAAAAGCAAATAAAAAAAAAACATAAATCTTCATGTTTTCATCATTCATCTGATAACAACTATTATAAAAAGGGAAAATGTTTTTCAAACAACTATCACGGATATTCAGTAAGGTAATAAGGTTCAAAAAGGGGGAGAAATTGTCAGGGTTGAGCCCCATGACTTGCATCTTATAAACTTTGAACCATTTTTCAAAGAAGCATTTCAGAGAGTGGGATGCCTGATGTTTTGTGAGAAAATGAAAAGAGGACATACCGAGGTTGATAATCATTTTGCACTCAATTTCAGTGGGACAAATACTAAGGTGGATGCATTGGAGTTTGAAGTTTCAGAGCAATCTATCTCCATAGCCACAGAGATACATGTTCATGGTGAAAAATGATTTAAAGCCATGTCCTTGAATTCTACATTTTGCAAGGATTTCCTAAAACTTGAATATCAAGGAAACAACCTATCCAAGGGAGTGACAAGAAGTGATATGCTGGAGTATTTTGACAAAATTATCAGAGTTATTCAAAGATATTTCACTTCTGAAGGAAGGTTCAATATGGTCTATCAATACCATATCAAATTGTTACTACACTTTACTGGGAAAGAGTCGATGAACTGACCATTTTATCTATTCGGGAGCATTGGGAAGATGTGAGATAAAGTCCAAGATAAATTGAAGCAAGTGGATACTGGTGTTTTTCATTGTGGTTTAATCAAAATGATAGTATTGGAAGAGTTGAAGAAGACCAATATTGGTTGGGATGTTTTCCTAGTTGCATCAGGTTTTCAGCTAGATGTTGCACACACACCACAGTAAAAAAGACAAACACCTACTGCTGCTGAGAAGAATGTGAACTCAAAGTCAAGTAAAAATAGGAAGATGACCAAAAGGGATAAGTCCATTCATTCTACTGATAAAATGTTGAATATCCATCATAACCTCCTAATAGAGAAGTTTCTCCTTTGGAAGAACCTGCACCTATGGAAACATCATCTAGTAAAGTAAGGAGTCTGAAGGGTAAGAAGCTTGTATTTTCTTCACCTGTTGTAGTAGAAGTTATCAATCCTAGAATACCTTTCAAGAGGTCAACAACTAAGCAGCATATTCTTGTGGAGGAGGGTACATCCAAAGCCTCATCTCAAAAAAAGGATAAAACCCAGCCTTCTAAGAATCCAATAGAGATTATTGAGATCAAATCCCCTTCTCATAAAATTAATACTACTTTCAAAAGACTGATGAGGCAACTTAAAGAAATAAGAGCTGAAAATGAAAAGTTGAAGAAGGAAAACTTGGAGGCCCAAATCAAGCTGAGGAATTCTTTAAATTTATCTGAAGAAACTATTGATAAAGAAAGATATATGGCGAAGATATCATTACCTTTACATAGGTAGTTGAATAATGTGTATAGGCATAAAAGAGCTTGCCAAGCTGAAATCAAGAAGTTGAAAAACAAATTGCAACCATTCAAGGAGTAGAAAGAAAAACAAAAATTGGATATGTTAGCTCGTTTGGCTACTAGAAGAAGCACAAGGAAAATATGAAGACAAGACATCATTTCTACATCAGCGTCAACGTTTTTCCATGGTTTATTTTATACACAGACTCATAACCATGAGCAATGATTTTTGTCTTAAACTGCTATTACCATATTCATATGAATTATGCAAAGGTTACTTTATGTTTCAAAATATTGTAGAAGGTTACAAAAAAAGGTCTCCCGGGTTTTTTTACGAGTTTTGACAATTGAAATCGGTTTTGAATGTAAAATTGCACCTACAGGAAAGTTCGTAGCACGTGATATTAAAGGTGTTGCGAACTGGTTGTTTTGGAGCAGTTTGTATCGCAGGTTCTACGAAATAGTTGTCACGTGAATTTTTGAGTTGATGAAGACTTCCAGATGTTAGATTAAGTTCGAATAAGCTCCTCAAGAATCAGTTGGACATCAAGAGAAACCTGCCTCAAGGAACCTTCAGTTAAGTTACATGCAACAAGTTGTCAACAGTTGCATTCAATGATGCCAAAAATTACCTAAAATATAGCATTCGTGTTAGATTTGTGTTGTGCTCCTAGTGACATGCCTCTATAAGGCACATGATCCTATGTAGAATCTAAGTGGTGGATTCTAGAGATATTTTTAGATGTTTTGTTATTTAATATGTATTGTAACTCCAATAGAGGGTTCAAATGGTTGTAGAGTGACACTGTTATCTTTATTTTCAAATGTAACAAAGTTTCCAGACTGTATGTATCATATTTAAGAATCTTGAATAATGAAGGATTGGTTTCTTCTTCTACTGTCACATATGTGTTTTTATCTCACTTTGATTCCTTTTGATGAAGGATTCATCCTTGTGCTTGTTCCTTACTACAGTGAATGATTTATTGTTTGTAATTGATTAAAGTATTATCAAAGTGCTCTCTTGTTGATTAGGAGGTTCCTATTTAATGAGATTTTTGTTATATGTGTTTCAAAACTACCTGATGTAACCTAATGCATATATTTCATATTTTCTACTAAGTCTTTCACCTTCCATTTGATATTTCTAATATTGATTTGAGACTATTTAAACCTTGCTAGCTAGTGTGTATTTCATGGAGGTTGTGTTGATATTTTAAATTGAGTATCTCACCCATTTGCTACACATTGAAAACATTATTATCTTTAACAAAACTATAAATTTTATAATGGGTATTAGGCTCACACCTACAACAGTCTAGGTGAGACTTCTAGTGCTAACATGGATAATTTTATCTAGATTGTTTTTCTTATAAATAGTAGAATTAATAGGTGCAAAATAATAAATCTCTATATCAATCTTCTTAGCATCGGTGTCTTTTCTATCCAAATGTATTGATTGAGAGGATTCTATCTTATGAATCTGAATATGAGGAGAAATGTTGTTTTTTATATAACACGATATGCATCCAATCCTTCTATGATAGAAATTATTGTTTCATACCAACCACTAGAAAAAACCTTCTATGTTAGGGAGCTTGTTAGGATATTTAGACACTTAGGAGTTAGTTAAGATCTACTTGGTCTATTGTGTCATTAGGTAAAAGTGTGATTTCTAGTGTGTTTCTTTAGTATGCATTAGTATTCATTTGTAGTTAGGAAATCTGACGGTCACGATATGTTCCCGACATAGAGTGATCCAACGGTTCATACTCTCCTCGATATTAACAACCATTGATCTATGGATTAACACCCGATTGGTCCATGATATCTATTTAAAGATCATGGAGGGTCATTTTTCGATGATCAATTGTAAAAAACTCTCTTGTAAAATCTCTTTGTAATCTTTTTCTTTGCAATAATAAACTGCTCCAAGTGGCCACGTTGGCTGGGTCCATGGATGTTTCCCTGTAGGGGTTTTACCACGTGAAAACATTGGTGTGTTGATCTTTGATCTGATTATGTGAGTGGTTACTGAAGGTGGTCGTCCTGTGTTGGAATACCTGTTTTGTTGAACATGGTATCAGAGCCTATTTGAAGACCCGCTCATGTTCTAGATCGAGATCGTGAAGATGAGTTGACTCATATCCATTTTCGGTCATTTTCGTACATTTCTGGGATGAGAGGACTATTCCATTGTTTCTATAGCACTCGTTTCATTCATGAACACCTTTTTTTTTCACTCGAAAAGGTTTCTGTTTGCCCAAGATACGACCATTACAGTCAGATCCGGAGGTATAAAATTTGAATACGCATTTTTTTAATTTTTTGCAAAGAAGTATTTTGGTTTTATTTCGGTTTTGTATTTTTTATTTCCGGGTTGCTACTCTTTTAGATCTACGTATGATATTTTCCACGCGCCCTGTGCGATCTCGGAAAATCAGAAACAAATAGGAAAATGTGCATCTTCTGGGTAGACTAACCGAGATCTAAACCTTGTTGTCATCGAGAAGTGAAATTTTTTTTGTGTGTGAAAAGAGTTTTTTTTTGCATGCTCTCCAAGGCCGTCTTTAACAACAACAACAACCCCAATCCTCCTTATGAACATTACAATATGTTTTGCTAGACCATTTGGTTAAACATTGTCTTATTAAGTAAGAGGTCTTGAGTTCAAGTCTCTCTTTTGTTACCTTTTTTGAAAAAGTTCATGCTAAAATTGTAAAGTGTATTTCACTTCAAGTATAAAAGTGAATCACTATAAGTAGATTTAATATTTTATTTTAGAAGTTATTTATTTTGCATGAAGCTTTTCTTTGTAAAAGTGAATCCCACTTCTCTTTATAAAAGTGGGTCACTTTATAAAGCAACTTACACTACCACGTGGTCCCTTGGTTATCGTTTATGCCTTTGTTTAAAAGGGCATAACTCTCACATCCGAAGTTCATTTTCAGTCATTTTTTTTAAAACTGCATAACTTTTCAAGCTCTTTCCATTCAGATCATCAGTTTCATCTTTTACATCAGTATTATCTGCATATTTAATATGGCTTCTACAAGTAATCTCTTACTTACCAACACCAACTACTTCCAATGGAAATCCCATATGGAGGATTTATTAAGAATTAAAGGCTTGTACTGGATTACCTTGGGAAAGGAAACAACACCCACTGATGCTGATAAGAAAGCCAAATGGGATAGTAGGAATGAAGAAGCATGTGGATTAATCAGAATGTCCATATCTCTTGATTTAAGGTTCCACCTTCAATCCATTGATAAACCCAAAGAACCTTGGGAAAAGATTGAATCTGTGTTTGGTAAACACAATATTATTCGAGCACAACAGTTAGAAAATCAAGTACTAACTTTGAGTCCAAGTGATTTTTATTTCACTGAAGACTATCTATCTAAGTTTAAAACACTCATAACTTTAAGTGAAGAATGTAAGATAAATATAGACGAAGATCGTTGCATTTATCTTATTCTTTCTAAGATAGGTTGTGCATATTTTGTGTTTGTATCTACCTTTTATGCCATACACGAGGTTGTAGGGACATCTTATCAAAAACCCAGTCTTGAGAAATTTTTTGATTCTTTGATTAGAGAGCAAGATAAGATAGTACAACTTGGAGTGATCAACACTACAGGTACCTCCAACAAAGCCTTAGTTGTCCATCAAAAAGATAAACCCAAGAATCCCAAGAAGCAACATCCTCGCCACAACAACAAGAAATATAAGGGTCCCAAACCCACTCAGACAACTTTTGCTCCTAATGGAGACAAAGGAGAAAAATATAAAAATAAGAATACTAAAAGACATTGCAACTTTTGTGATAAATATGGTCATGATGAATCCAAATGTTTCAAGAAGATGGAAGATTTAGAAGCAACTATGAAGAAGCACAACATCGGTATTGATTCTACTTCTTCTTCTCATGGACATGCACTTTCTTCTTCTGGTTTCTCCTTCAATACACCTTCTACTTCTACTTCTGATAAGTGGTTTATTGATTATGGAGCATCTGTTCATATGGCTAAGGATAGAGACATATTTTCTACTATAAACGAATGTAACACCAAGAAAATATATTTTGGTGATGATAGATATCTTAGTGTTGAAGGATATGGAACAATACAAGTAGAAAATGGCCATTTCAATGATGTATTATGTGTTCCAAGTCTTTCTTGTAACCTTCTATCAATATATCAAATCACTCATTCAGGTGGAGGTAAAACCGTAAAGTTTTCACCTCACCAAGTTGTAATCAAACATCTAAAAGAACCTAATCATGTTCTTGAAACTGGAATTGATGATGATATTACCAGGTTGTACATGTTTCACAACTTTGGGTCATCTTTTTCACCAGTTTTTATTGCTCATAGCGATGACTTGAGAAAACTTTGCCATGAGCGGTTTGGTCATCTAAACTATTGTTCATTGCAACAACTATGTAATCAACAGATGGTGACTGGTCTTCCTCTTTTTTCACGCAGAGATGGTGTTTGTGTCGGTTGTGTTTTTGGAAAACATCATAGGGACAGTTTTGAAAATGTGCCTCTTGGCATGCCTCGGGTCCTTTGCAGATTGTTCACAGTGATTTGTGTGGTCCATTTTCTTCTCCTTCTTTTTCTGGGTGCAAGTATTTCTTAACTTTCATTGATGACTTTTCCAGACGTAGTTGGGTTTACTTCTTAAAACTTAAGAGCGAAGTTTTTGACAAGTTTTTGGCCTACAAGCCCCTTGTAGAAAAGAAATCTGGACATCAAATTCAAAGGTTAAGAACATATAATGGAGGTGAATATGTGAACAATAATTTTAC
>JASDQU010307878.1:28496-39043 GCA_032191745.1 Picea mariana
TTTAATATTCTAAGTGTTGAATTGACTTTTCGAAAGTCCAAAAAGAAAAATATATAAAGTACTCGATGCAATAGATTTTACTTGTAACCTTAATATACTTGTGAATCCCTCGAGCACACCACTCCCTTCCTATAGATTTTAACCTTGTACAATATTTTGATGCAAACAAATTTTTAATTATCCATAAATGGACACGAAAACACAAGACCACCCACAAATGGATGCAAACACTACTAATATATAATTATGACTAGAAGTAGTATTTGTTTGTCACTTTCAACCACATAAAACCTAACACTAATATATATATATATATATAAAATTAATTATGACTATTTCTAATCATAATTATATTTATCTCTACTAACACTACAAACAAAAACAAACACTACTATAATATATATATATGTGTGTGTGTGAGATTAATAATATGATGTACATTAATATAAAGGCCAATAACATTATAATATACAAAATAAAATTATATATATATATATATATATATATACATAGATTTCAAATAGAGAAAACCTATACATTACTATACATGCTAATAATGTTATAATCAATGTAATAGTATGTTAAATACATATATATTTAATATCTCTTATTGCTAAATGTATTAATATTAATTTATATAATTAATCGCTACATACCTTTTAACCAGAGAAAATGAAAAAAATATATATTTTATTTTTTTTGACAACAAAAGAGAAACTAACAAAAAAACAAGAAGCCTAGATTACGTTATTGACAAGGACGACGGTCTATAGCACTTTGCACCAACAAAGATATAATTCCATGGTGCTAGAATTCCAGAGTTGGAACAACAAAATATAATGGTGCTATAGTCATGAACCAGAGAAAACAAAAACATATTGGATAAAATCTACTAAAGTGATATATTCTCTTTGTCACCAAATCAAAAACTAAAAAAAAATAACAATCAGACAAAACTACTATAGATTCAAACATAAATAATCACATAGCTTTGACCCAGAGAAAACCAAAGAAACTAATTTCCATGCGCCTAAAAATTGAATCAATCCAGAACCATCTTTATTCTCTTTGACAACAGGGAAAGAAACTAACAAAAATGAGAAGTCGAGAAACTGTAGCTTTTAACCAAAGAAATTGGAAAGTTTGTACTTTATTCTCTTAAGTTTCTACTTTATCCATAGCTAGAAGAGAAAAATATAATGATACTAAAGTCGTGAACGAAAGAAACAAAAAAAAATAGGCAATAAAATATACAAAACTAATCTATTCTCTTTGACAACAAATCAAAAACTAAAAAATAAAACAATCTACAAATGTGATCCATCCTCTTTGTCACCAAATAAAAAACTAATAAAAAAACAACAATCAAACAAAGCTACTAATAATCACAACATAGCTTTGACCCAGAGAAATCCCAAGAAACTAATTTCCACGTTCCTAAAACTTGAATCAATCTAGCAACACCTTTATTCTCTCTGAAAATAGGGAAAGAAACTAACAAAAACAAGAAGCCGGGAAACTGTA
Source organism: Picea mariana (assembly GCA_032191745.1). Taxonomy (NCBI): domain Eukaryota; kingdom Viridiplantae; phylum Streptophyta; class Pinopsida; order Pinales; family Pinaceae; genus Picea; species Picea mariana. The sequence continues at coordinate 30,021 of JASDQU010307878.1, forward strand.
GCTTTCAACCAGAGAAAATGTAAAGTTTGTATTTTATTCTCTTAAGTTTCTACTCTATCCATAGCTAGAAGAGAAAAATATGATGATACTAAAGCTATGAACTAGAGAAACCAAAAACATAGGCAATAAAATCTAGGAAAGTAATCTATTCTCTTTGACAACAAATGAAAAACTAAAAAAGACAATAATCGTACCAAGGTACTATAGCTTTGAACATAAGTAATGAAAACATATCTTTGAACCAGAGAGAACCTAAGAAATTTATTTCCATGCTCCTAAAACTTGAATCGATATTTATTCTCTTTGACAACACGAAAATAAACTAACTAAAACAAGAAGCCCATGTCAGACCACCATGGCTTTGAACCAGAGAAGAAAAAACGTTTCTACTTTATTCTCCTAAGTTTCTATTTTATCTAGGGTTATAAGAGGAAAATATAACGATACTATAGCCGTGAATCGGAGAAACCAAAAACATAGCAAATAGAGTCCATGAAACTAACCAATTCTCTTTGACAACAAATTAAAAAAAAAAAAAACAAGAATCGAACCAAGGTACTATAGCTTCGAACATAAATATCAGGACAGAGATTTGAACCAAATGAAATATAATAAATAACAAAAACAATAATCGCATACCAGGGTACTCACAACGACAAAAACATATAGCAATTTGCACCAGTAAAGCCATAATTATATGATTAGAATAGGAAAATATAATGATACAATAACTACGAACGAGAGAATCCCATAACATATCTAATAAAGTATACCAAACTAATCTATTCTATTTAAAAACAAATAAAAGAACTTAATAAACTATGATGGTAGCCTATAGAACTTTGCATCATCACACAAATCGACAAGGACAAGTAGCATTACCCAAATACAAAACACTCACACTGCAGACAATTTGGTCAACCAAAGAATCCAATACACCAACAAGCCTGACTTGACGCACAATGACTGCAACCTATGACACTCATCAAAACCCAGGTTACCAGGTGAACACACCCACAATGTATTTCAGAACAAAATGAAGACTAAGAAATAGACCTCGACCAACATACTCACAATGATGGCAGGCTATAGCACATTGCACCACGAAAACACTTTCGACAATTTTCTCCACCAGACAATCTAATACACCATAAAGCGTGGGTCGACGTACTAACAAAAATGGCAGCCCAAGGCACTTTGGAAAACTCATATTACCAGTTCAACACAACCACAATGCAACTCAATGTCTCACATAACATCAATCCCATCTCGTAGTCCAATGCTTCACATAGCGCAAAATAAACCTTCTGCAGGTAAAATAATACACCCACTTAGCCTCAAATAAATGCTAGATATCCATTGTTACACAAGAAATATGACACCCTTGCTTCAACAAGGACACAATACCACCCAAACAGGAAAAAATTGTGGCACCGAACATTTTCTAATCAGAGACTCTAATACATATATCGTCGTCGATTTGTTGATGAGAGAATTAAATACACCAGGGTTCCAAATGAATGTCACCCAAACCCAAGCCACTCAAAACACCCATGATTAGTAGGCTCTACAATTTAATACACCATATTTTCCAAGAAAACAATAATTTCTACTCTTGCCAAAAGAATTAAATATTTTATATAATTAAAAAAATAAAGCATCAGATAATAAGATAAAAATTGGCAAATAGAAATTATGCGGTTAATATAAACAAAAATCAAAACTATATTTTTACATATTTAGGCCGATAAGCGTCCCCCCTATTGGAATTGATGGTTTAATGAGCCTTTTAATTGAAAATTCTAATCTGATGGCCAATAATAAAATATTCCGACATATTCTTCGTCTTACACTCAAATCAATGAATGAAATTTAATGTTCATGACTTCCTTGCATTTATGAATGCTTACGTTTCCTTGTTTACTTTTTCACATTTACTTAATATGATTAATGAATTACTGCGCTAGTCATTGATTGCCACATTTAACTAATTAAGGAGGATTAATATGTATAGATCAGATAGCAGTGAAGCATTGCCACGTCTAGCATGCATTTCAACTAGCACTGCGATGGTTAAGTTGGACACAACGGGGGTTAAGCTGGGCGGAGTTTCAATCGTCTAGCATGCATTTCAACTAGCACGACATTGATGAATCAGTATTAAATTATTTTTTGCTGATGCATTTCAACTAGCACAACAGTGGTTAAGCTAGACGCAGCGGTGGTTAAGATGGGTGGTGTTTCAATCGTCTAACATGTGTTTCAACTAGCACGATGATGATGAATTTGTATTAAATTAATTTTTGTTGTTGCTACTACTGCATCCGTGATGTCTTTGGTTAAAAGCATAGGAGGGCAAGGGAGTAAATGAAGGAAGTCGAGAAGAATTTAGAATAGAATATTGGCCTCTCAAAGATAAATATGTGAGATCATGAGCGCAAGCTTCCATTTCTGGAGTTGAATAAGAGCTGAGCGGGATCCTTGACTGTTGTTTGGGCCCGCTAATTTTGGAGACCCACCTTCCCCACTTTTGCTTTATTATGCCAATCTAGAATAATGAAAAAGTTTAATTGAAGCTCGATGTCATTTCATACAAAATATTATGATACCATTAACTACAAGATGTTACACCTATATACAGATTTTCACAGTGGGCTGGTCCTTTCAACCTATGTTTTTAGGGTTATCGACTTGCAGATCCTTTTCGCAGACTTAAATAATATATGATCTCTACAAAATACTAAATTGTAAGTATTTGACACACACACACATGTTATTTTTTAATTCTATGGTTGCAGGCCCTCCACGAATATATATATATATATTAAATCTATTCGCGGAGGGCCTACAACCATAGAATTAAAACACACACACACACACACACACACACACACACACATATATATCCTCTTTTTTTTTGTAACTCTATGGTCTTTTTTTGTGAATAAAAGGTGGATCCTTATATTAATTCCAGCTGAGAGCTTATAAAGATACTTGCATCATGTCTACTTACAAAGATGTTTTCAGTTGATCTTCTTACAAAAATGCCTGCAGCCTATCTTCTTACAAAAATTCCTGCAACCAATCGGCTTACAAAATTGCCTAAGAGAAATGAGACCAGATCGACGGTTTAGATCTCCTTTGTGACTTCATGACTTGGCCATATCAACGGTTCAGATCTCCTCGAGCATCGACGATCCAGATACGCTTTCTCATTTCGCGACTTCGTGTGCCGCGACTTGGGATGACATCTTCTTCCATGCTTCGAACTCTCGATTGTCAAGTTCCCAAAATTTCCTCGCGTCTAATCAATGGGACCAAATCGACGGTTAAGATCTCCTCTAGCACCAACGGTCTATATCTAGTTTTGAATTTCATGATTTCACATTTTGTGACTTGGGGCGCTAGCTCTCTCCATGCTCCAAACTTCCGAAAATCGAGTTCTTGAAATTTTCTTGTGTCAAATCAGTGGGACCAGATCAATGGTTAAGATCTCCTCTAGCACTAATGGTCCAGATTTTTTAATTCTATGGTTGTAGGCCCTTTGAGAAATGATTATATGTTGTTCGAATGATTTAAAATTTAGCTGTTGAAATGATTTAGTGATGTTTATGTAGCACATATCTCTATAAAATACTGAATGTTACGGGAATGATTGGAAACCACAAGAAATTTAAAACAAAACAAAAAATTGAAATATTCTTAATAACTTTATTGTGAACAATATTTTTTAATGTGAATATTTAAAATTCCTTTTAATAACATTCTTGTATCTATACCTATTGCATAACATTATCTTATCTATACATATTGCATGTATAGTGTAGTTGTTACACCAATAATATTCTGAGACCTAGACCGAGAGCAACTAATAAAGGAAGAGTTTCATGGTCGCGTGAACTCAGTGACGTGGAGGTGGCACCGTTTTTTAGCAGCAGTTTCATTGATGGGGAGAGTTGGGTCACAAATATGCCAGCTACCTTCAGAGAGATACAGATTTGATTCTCCGACAAGGATGAAATATCATCTCGTAATTATCTAGTTTTCATAATTATTTGGTTTTCAACAACACCTTGATCGTTCGAAAATGAGAAGTTGATATTTATTTATTTAGTAAATGTAAATATACAAGATGAGTTTGAAATATCAATATTTATAAATATGAATTCTGTTTTATGGTAATAATGTAATACATTTTTTAATGCATTATGCATGTAAATAACAGGTTTTCGAGAGTATTATAAATATCAATACAAGCTCATGATCCTTAGACACTAATCTTAGTATAAATACATTAAAATTAAATCTATCACTCTTGTTGTACATTTCAATTATTATTAATACTTATTAGGGTTAGGGTTAGAATGAGATTAGGGTTAGGGTTAAAGTTATTCCCATTAAAATTAAGGTTATGGTTTTATTAAAGTTAAGGTTATTTGTATTAAGGTTTATTTTATAATAATAAGAAAATAATAATTAAAAGATATTTTAAATAATAAGAATTTAATAATAAGAATGTAATGATAATAATTGAACAATTTTAATTTTAATATAAATTAATGTATTATTTATTACTTTATTAATAATTTATTAATATTTTAATGAATTCACACTTTATTAATTATTTATTAATGAATTTAATTTTTATTTGATGTATTATTAATGTAATAATGTATTTTGAATGTATTACATTATTAGTGTAGTAATACTTTAGCAATGCATTAATTAATGATGCATTAATTTATTAATAACATATTACTTTATTAATTTATGAATGATTTAGTAACACTTTACCATTGATTTGCTATCAATGATCTTATGAAAAATAATAACTATTAAATGATTTGTTATTAGTGTCCTTAGAACATGTATAATTCATCATCTACAATATTCAAGATTCTTCTATCAATTTCTTTAGAACAAGTAAAAATCATCATGTATAAAATTAAATATGGTTTGCTATCAATTCCCTCAGAACAAGTATGATATTAAGTTGAATTCTATGTAATACGTCACATTGGTTCAAATTTCCTATCTTTGTGACAAAGGAAACAATTCATTATCTTTAAAAAAAACAAACTTGTCAAAACTTCATTTTCGTAATGTGTTGAACATAAACCAACCTTGTCATGTGATGAACATGAATCGACGTTCAAGTATGATGAAAAAACCTGAACATTGCAACATGGAGAACATAGTGGTGTCACAATATGACAACCATAGTAATGTCACAATGTGTTGAACATATCCCACCATCGTAATGTGACAAACATAGCCAATATTGGTTCAATGTGACAAAAATAGACTTGTCATCGCAAAGTGATGAACATAGTAATCTTGCAATGTGACGAACATAAAATTGTCAAAATCTAAAAAACATACTAACGTCATAATGCTATTAACATAGCTCTATTATCGTAATGTGAATAATATAGCCCCGATGTCATAATCTGACAAACATAGCCATATTTTCACAATGTGATGAACATAGCCTTGTCGTCACAAAGTGATTAACATAGTAGTTTTGCAATTTGACGAACATAGTAGTGTCACAACCTAACAACCATAGTAATGTTGCAATGTGTCAAACATAGCTATTTTGTTGTGATGCGATGAACATAACCCATCGTTACAATGTGACAAACATACCCATATTGTCGCAATGTGACAAACACAACATTGTCATCACAAATTGATGAACATAGTAATGTTGCAATGTGACGAACATAATCCTATAATGATATGATAATCATATTAATGTCACAATTTTTCAAACAAATTTCTATCCTTGAAATGTGCCAAACATATCCCCATCGTCATAATGTGACAAACATACCCATATTGTCGCAATGTGACAAACATAACCTTCTCGTCGCAAATTGATGAACATAGTAAAGTTCCAATGTGACAAACATAATAGTGTCACAATATGACAAACATAGTAATGTTGCAATGCGTCAAACATATCCCTATCATCTTAATGTAATGAACATAGCCCATCGTCACATTGTGACAAACATAACCACATTGTTACAATGTGACAAACATAGTCTTTCCATCACAAAGTAATGAACATAGTAATGCTGGAATATGATGAACATGGTAGTGTCACAATCTAATAAACATATCAATGTCGCAATGTGTCAAACATAGGCCTGTCATCGCAATGTGACAAACATAGCCTCATCGTGGTAATGTGACAAACATACCCATATTGTCGCAATGTTACAAACATAGTTTTTTTGTCGCAGAGCGATGAACATAGTAATGTTGCAATGTGATGAACATAGTAGTGTCACAATCTGAAAAACATAGTAATGTCACAATGTGTCAAACATAGCCTTGTCGTTGCAATGTGATGAACATACCCATATTGTCGCAATGTGATGAACATAGCCCCGTCGTCATAATGTGACAAACATACCCATATTGTCGCAATGTGATGAACATAGCCTTTTTGTCGCATATTGATGAACATACTAATGTTGCAAGGTGACAAACATAATAGTGTCACAACATAACAAACACAATAATGTTGTGATGTGTCAAACATAGCCCCACCGTCGTAATGTGACGAACATAGCCATATTTTTCCAATGTGATGAACATAGCTTGGTCATCACAATGTGATGACAATAACCTTGTCGCTACAGTGTGACGCAAATATCATCTCATCATAATGTGATAAAAGTTTCCAAATGCCATTGTCTCGCGAAGATAACCCATTGTCGCAATGTGATGTACACAACCCATTGTCTCACAAAGATAACTCGTTGTATTAATAGGTTAATTAATGTTCCATTCGACATTAATTAATTAGTAATGTTTTACTTTATTAATTAATTAATAGGTTATATTATTTCTTTGTTTTTTGACATAAGCAATGTGATGAATATATTAAAGTTGTAATGTGTCGAACACAGTAACATTGCAATCTACCAAACTTAGTAATGTCGCAATGTGATGAATATAGGCATGCCATCTCAATGTGGATAATAATGTCACAATGTAACGAACATAAACATATGTTGGAATGTGTCCCACATCGCCCTGTCATTGCAATCTGATGAACATTTCCTCGCATTACAATGTGATTTACATATCCTAATGTCACAATGTGACAAACACTTCCAAACGTCACAATGTGATGAGGATATACAGATATCATAATGTGACAACCATTTTCAAACATTACAATGTGTCAAACATATATGGATGTGGATAGGAATGTTGTTGCATTGTGTCGCACATCATCTTATTGTCACAATGTGATGAACATTTGTTGATGTTGCATTGTGACACACTTATTGCAAAGACACAATGTGACAAAAAATTCCAAATTTCGCAGTGTGTTGAACATAGTAACATTGAAATTTACCAAACATAGTAAAGTCGCGCTATGAAAAACACACAACATTGCAATGTGATGAAAATATAATGTTTCAATAAGAGGAACATAGTAACGTAACAATGTTATGAACATAGTAACATTGCAATCTACGAAACATAGTGACGTCGCAATCTGATGAAAATAGGCATGTCGTCACAATGTGGTTAGTAGTGTCACAATGTGACAAACATAAATACATGTCGCAATGTAACGAACATAAATACATGTCACAATGTGTCCCACATCAACCAAGGTCTACCAAAGTAAACCATGGTCATGCTCAACCATACTCAACCATAGTCATTTTCAATTAAAGTATTATTGTATTAATACTTAAATAATATATTATTAATGCATTACTACTATATTATTTAGTAATGTATTTATTAAAACATTAATACTTTAGTAATGTATTTATTTATTCATTATTAATTTATTAATAATTAAATATATTACATTCTATATTAATATATTAATACTTTACTAATGAATTCATTTAATATATTAAATATATAAAATAATTTTTTTATTATTAATTTAAGAATGTATTATTAATATTTTACTTTATTATTATATTAATACTTTAACAATGTAATAATTAATATTGTATAAATGTATTACTTAATTAATACATTACATTATTAATACATTAATTAATTGAAGGTATGAAAGGATTCAAAATTCTTAGGTATGTGGCTAGGGTTCCCTTTCTGGATAGCGGAGAAAGAGGACGAATTGCAAAGACTGTTATTGATATGCACTAATCCGACATCGGGCATCCTGTTCCATTGCATCGAGGTACTAACATCAACCTGTGTTTTTTATTTATGCGCTCACTCTATGAGTCTGTTTTTTATTTATGTCTTTTAATTAAGTGTGCGCTCTCTTTTGCTGATCAGAAATTATTGTCCATCAAAATATTGAAAAAATCTACTTCCATTTGATTACTTGATTCAGGCATCCAAGTAGAGTAGAGTCTATGTTTTTTTATTTACGCTTTCACTCCTTCACTCTGTTTAAATAATGTATCCATGCATTTGCTTTTTTAAATGATCCACCCATGCATTATTGTGTAAATAATCATCCCGTGCATTTCATTTCTTTTTAAAACTTATATTTGCCCAATGGTATTATTGTTTAAATAATTCGTTGATGCTTTTCATTTATGTTTATGTCTGGGCACTTGTATTATTGTTTAAATAATTTATTTATGTTTTAAAGTTTTGTATGAGCACTTTTATTATTGTTTAAATAATAATCTGTTCATGCATTTCATTTATGTTTAAACGTTATGTCTGCTCACTGACATTATTTTTTTAATAATCCACCCATGACTTGATAAATAAAAAAATCCTAACATTTAGGAATTAAGGTTAATTAAAAGTGCATTTTTCCTTTTCTATTTTATAAATAAAATTTCAAATAATTAAATTAATCATATTTGAAATATTTATCTTTTAAATCCTATCTAGACTATAACATCTCAACATTAAAAACATTTTGAACCAAGAACCAACCACAAGCTCGTGACCTCAAGTTTCTTGCCACTGTTAGTGCTTCTATTGTAACAATACCAACAATAATATCTTTTATTGTTACGTGCTATATGAGTCTAGATTTGTATGTGGCCTTT
>JASDQU010307878.1:58909-69867 GCA_032191745.1 Picea mariana
AAGTTATTGAAGTGCATGTGTAGCTCGATGTGTTTGCTATGCTGATGTTGAACTGGGTCTTTGGCGAGCTTGATGGCACTCTAATTGTCACACCAAAGGGTGGTCGGATGTTGGTGTTGGAATCCAAACTATGAAAGGATCTGTCGAAGCCACATGGCTTCCTGACTTGCATTTACCGCTGCTCGGTAGTCTTCTTCTTCTAAAGAAAGTGCAATAGCCTATTGTTTCTTACAGGCCCAAGTGATAGGTCCTGAACCAAGGCTAAAAACATAACCTACAGTAGAATTCCGATCATCAGGGTCGTCGACCCAATATGAATCAGTGAAATCAACCAATAAAGGAGTCCCACGTTAACTATAATGTATCTCGAACTGAATTGTACCATGAAAATAACGAAGTATCCTTTTATCTTCTTTCCAATGGATTTCATGGGGCATTTGCATATATAGGGAAACAAGACCAACAAGAGAGGAAAGATCAAGATGGGTATGAGTCAAGTATAAGAGACTACCAACTAACTGACGGTATAGGGTGGCATCAACTTCAGGAGAAGTATAGGTGGCAGTAAGATTGAATCTAGACTGGAAGGGAGAAGGGGTTGGTTTACAATCGTCCATGTGAAAGTGACGAAGGTCACAAGCATACTTAGACTGGGAAAGAAAAATTCCTTCATTGGTGTGAGAAACTTGGAGGTCAAGGAAATAGTGAAAAAAGCCTAAGTGTGTCATTTCAAATTTCATCTTAAGGCTTGTTTTCACATGGTTTAAAAGTTTTGAGTCACTACCAGTAAGGATAAGGTCATCAACATAAAGAAAAAGTATTATGAGATGGCTTCCTACTTTCTTGGTATAGACATTAGGATCATAATGGCATCTAGAGAATCTAGTGGCAATAAGAAAGCTGTCCATTTTGGCATACCAATCTCGGGGAGATTGCTTGTGACCATAAAGATCTTTCTTAAGGCGACAAACAAGGATAGAGTCATTCTGGACATATCCAGAAGGTTGTTCCATGTATATTTCTTCTTGCAAATCTCTATGCAAGAAGCCGGATTTAACATCCATCTGATGGACCTCCCATGTATGCGAGGCAGCAAGGGAAAGAATAAGGAAGGTGGAATTCATTTTTTTCTACAGGGGCAAAGGTTTCATTATAGTCAATTCCTTCAACTTGGGAAAATCCTTTGGCAACTAATCGATACTTATGTCTTTCAACACTTCCATATGATGCATACATAGTTCTGTAGAACCATTTTCATATAACAAGTTTTCTTCCTTTGGAAGAGGTACAATATCCCAAGTATCGTTTGCCACTAAAGAAAGATACTCTTCATTCATTGTCGTATCCCAATATGGATGACCTGAAGCTTCTGCAAATATCTATGGATCATGAGTTTCTGAAACTTGAGCCAAAAGATAAGAGGCTCACTAGAACTATGAACGTGTTCATCATTGATCTGAAGGAGCACCGACAAGATCACCAACTGCTTCTCGTGTTGAACAGACCCATCTCGGAAGCGATGGAGCTAGTGTTGGTTTAGGTTCAAAGGACTCATCTGGAGAAGGGTGAGCAGGCAGAGGTGGATTTTTATCCTCACTGTCATGATCTAAAGAAGAAACTAGATCCTAAGAAGGCACAAATGCCAAAGATGGCTCACAGGCCGAAGAAGGCACAACCGCCGAAGTAGGCTCATAGGCCAAAGAAGGCACAAACAATGAATTAGGATTGTAGGCCAAGATATTTTCATCAAATTTAACATCTCTTCTAATAATAATTTCATTACAATGTGATTGAAGAAGGTTGTAACCTTTGACATCTTCAGAATAGCCAACAAATATACACTTCTCACTTTTAGGCTGCAATGCTTTCCTTTTCTCATCAGGAATGTGAGCCCATGCTATACTGCCAAATACATGGAAGTGACTTACATCTGGTTTAATTTTAGTCCAAGCTTCTTCTGGTGTTATATTTTTAAGAGTCTTTGTAGGAGTGCGATTTACTATGTAATTTGCACAGTTGATGGATTCCGCCCAATACTTTAGACTTAATCCCTTAGATTGGATCATACAATTAGAAAATTCTTTTAATGTGTGGTTCTTTCTCTCAACAACACCATTTTGTTTTGGTGTATATGGAACAGTGTGTTGCATTTGGATTCCCTGTGTAGTGCAGTAATTTGTAAAATTATTGTTCACATATTCACCTCCATTATATGTTCTTAACCTTAGAATTTGATGTCCAGATTTATTTTCTACAAGGGCCTTGTAGGCCAAAAACTTGTCAAAAACTTCGCTCTTAAGTTTTAAGAAGTAAACCCAACTACATCTGGAAAAGTCATCAATGAAAGTTAAGAAATACTTGCACCCAGAAAAAGAAGGAGAAGAAAGTGGACCACACAAATCACAGTGAAAAATCTGCAAAGTACCCGACGCGTGCCAAGAGGCATGTTTTCAAAATTGTCCCAATGATTTTTTCTGAGAACACAACCGACACAAACACCATATCTGCATGAAACAAGAGGAAGACCAGTCACCATCTGTTGATTACATAGTTGCTGCAATGAGCGATAGTTTAGATGACCAAACCGCTCATGGCAAAGTTTGCTCAAGTCATCGCTATGAGCAATAAAAACTGATGAAAAAGATGATGACCCAAAGTTGTCAAACATGTACAACCTGGTAATATCATCATCAATTCCAGTTTCAAGAACATGATTAGGGTCTTTTAGATCCTTGATTACAACTTGGTGAGGTGAAAACTCTACAGTTTTACCTTCACCTAAATGAGTGATTTGATATATTGATAGAAGGTTACAAGAAAGACTTGGAACACATAATACATCATTGAAATGGGCATTTTCTACTTGTACTGTTCCATATCCTTCAACACTAAGAGATTTGTCATCACCAACAAATATTTTCGTGGTGTTACATTCGTTTAGAGTAGAAAATATGTCTCTATCCTTAGCCATATGAAAAGATGCTCCATAATCAATAAACCACTTATCAGAATTAGAAGTAGAAGGTGTCTTGAAGGAGAAACCAGAAGAAGAAAGTGCATGTCCATGAGAAGAAGAAGTAGAATCAATACCAATGTTGTGCTTCTTCATTGCTGCTTCTAAAGCTGTCATCTTCTTGAAACATTTGGACTCATCATGACCATATTTATCACAAAAGTTACAATGTCTGATAGTATTCTTATTTTTATATTTTTCTCCTTTGTCTCCATTAGGAGCAAAAGCTGTCTGAGTGGGTTTGGGACCCTTATATTTCTTGTTGTTGTGGCAAGGATGTTGCTTCTTGGGATTCTTGGATTTATCTTTTTGATGGAAAACTAAGGCTTTGTTGGAGGTACCTGTAGTGCTTATCACTCCAAGTTGTACTAGCTTATCTTGCTCTCTAATCAAAGAATCAAAAAATTTCTCAAGAATGGGTTTTTGATAAGCTGTCCCTACAACCTCGTGTATGGCATCAAAGGTAGATACAAACACAAAATATGCGCAACCTATCTTAGAAAGAATAAGATAAATGCAACGATCTTCGTCTATATTTATCTTACATTCTTCACTTAAAGTTATGAGTGTTTTAAACTTAGATAGATAGTCTTCAGTGCAAGAAAAATCACTTGGACTCAATGTTAGTACTTGATTTTCTAACTGTTGTGCTCGAATAATATTGTGTTTACCAAACACAGATTCAATCTTTTCCCAAGATTCTTTGGGTTTATCAATGGATTGAAGGTGGAACCTTAAATCAAGAGATATGGACATTCTGATTAATCCACGTGCTTCTTCAGTCCTATTATCCCATTTGGCTTTCTTATCAGCATCAGTGGGTGTTGTTTCCTTTCCCAAGGTAATCCAGTACAAGCCTTTAATTCTTAATAAATCCTCCATATGGGATTTCCATTGGAAGTAGTTGGTGCTGGTAAGTAAGAGATTACTTGTAGAAGCCATATTAAAATTTCAATAATACTGATTTAAAAGCTGAAACTGATGATCTGAATGGAAAGAGCTCAAAAAGTTATGCAGTTTTAAAAAAAAAAGACACTGAAAATGAACTTCGGATGTGAGAGTTATGCCCTTTTAAACAAAGGCATAAACGATAACCAAGGGACCACGTGGTAGTGTAAGTTGCTTTATGAAGTGACCCACTTTTATAAAGAGAAGTGGGATTCACTTTTACAAAGAAAAGCTTCTTGCAAAATAAATAACTTCTAAAATAAAATATTAAAGCTACTTATAGTGATTCACTTTTATACTTGAAGTGAAATACACTTTACAATTTTAGCATGAACTTTTTCAAAAAAGGTAACAAAAGAGAGACTTGAACTCAAGACCTCTTACTTAATAAGACAATGTTTAACCAAATGGTCTAGAAAAACATATTGTAATGTTCATAAGGAGGATTGGGGTTGTTGTTGTTGTTAAAGATGGCTTTGGAGAGCATGCAAAAAAAAAGACTCTTTTCACACACACAAAAAATTCCACTTCTCGATGACAACAAGGTTTAGATCTCGGTTAGCTTACCCAGAAGATGCACATTTTCCTATTTGTTTCTGATTTTCTGAGATCACACAGGGCACGTGGAAAATATCATACACAGATCTAAAAGAGTAGCAACCCGGAAATAAAAAATACAAAACCGAAATAAAACCAAAATACTTCTTTGCAAAAAATTTAAAAAATGCGTATTCAAACTTTATACCTCCGGATCTCACTATAATGGTCATATCTTGGGCAAATAGACCCCTTTTTGAGTGAAACAAAAAGTGTTCCTGAATGAAACGAGTGCTACAGACGCAATGGAATAGTCCTCTCATCCCATAAATGTATGAAAATGAAATAAAATGGATATGAGTAAACTCATCTTTACGATCTCGATCTACAACATGAGCGGGTCTTCAAACAGGCTCTGATACCATGTTCGACAACACAGGTATTCCAACACAGGACGACCTCCTTCAGTAACCACTCACATAACTAGATCAAAGATCAACACACTGATGTTTTCATGTGGTAAAACCCCTACGGGGAAACATCCATGGCCCTAGCCAACGTGGCCACTTGGAGTAGTTTATTATTGCAAAGAAAAAGATTATGGAGAGATTTTACAAGAGAGTTTCTCACAATCGATCATCAAAAAATGACCCTCCATGATCTTTAAATAGATATCATGGAACAATCACATGTTAATCCATAGATCAATGGCCATTAATATCGAGGAGAGTATGAACCGTTGGATCACTCTATGTCGGGAACATATCGTGACCGTCATATTTCCTAACTATAAATGCATATTAATGCATACTAAAGAAACACACTAGAAAACACACTTTTACCTAATGAAACAATAGACCAAGTAGATATTAGCTAACTCCTAAGTGTCTAAATATCCTAACAAGCTCCCTAACATAGAAGGTTTTTTCTAGTGGTTGGTATGAAACAATAATTTCTATCATAGAAGGATTGGATGCATATCGTGTTATATAAAAAATAACATTTCTCCTCATACTCAGATTCATAAGATAGAATCCTCTCAATCAATACATTTGGATAGAAATATGAGACACCGATGCTAAGAAGATTTATTATTTTGCACCTATTAATTCTACTATTTATAAGAAAAACAATCTAGATAAAATTATCCATGTTAGCACTAGAAGTCTCACTTAGACTGTTGTAGGTGTGAGCCTAATACCCATTATAAAATTTATAGTTTTGTTAAAGATAATAATGTTTTCAATGTGTATCAAATGGGTGAGACACTCAATTTAAAATATCAACACAACCTCCATGAAATACACACTATCTAGCAAGGTTTAAATAGTCTCAAATCAATATTAGAAATATCAAATGGAAGGTGAAAGACTTAGTAGACAATATGAAATATATGCATTAGGTTACATCAGGTAGTTTTGAAACACATATAACAAAAATATCATTAAATAGGAACCTCCTAATCAACAAGAGATAACTTTGATAATACTTTAATCAATTACAAACAATAAATCATTCACTGTAGTAAGGAACAAGCACAAGGATGAATCCTTCATCAAAAGGAATCAAAGTGAGATAACAACACATATGTGACAGTAGAAGAAGAAACCAATCCTTCATTATTCAAGATTCTTAAATATGATACATACAGTCTGGAAACTCTGTTACTTTTGAAAAGAAAGATAATAGTGTCACTCTACAACCATTTGAACCCTCTATTGGAGTTACAATACATATTAAATAACAAAACATCTAAAAATATCTCTAGAATCCACCACCTAGATTCTACATAGGATCATGTGCCTTAGAGAGGCATGGCACTAGGAGCACAACACAAATCTAACAAGAATGCTATATTTTAGGTAATTTTTGGGATCATTGAATGCAACTGTTGACAACTTGTTGCATGTAACTTAACTGAAGGTAGATCCTTGAGGTAGGTTTCTCTTGATGTCCAACTGATTCTTGAGGAGCTTATTCGAAATTTATCTGACATATGGAAGTCTTCATCAACTTAAAAATTCACGTGACAACCAGTTCGCAGCACCTGCGATACAAACTGCTCCAAAACAACCAGTTCGCAGCACCTTTAATAGCACGTGCTGCGAGCTTTCCTATAGGTGCAATTTTACATTCAAAACTAATTTCAATTGTCAAAAGTTGTAAAAAAACATGGGAGACCCTTTTTTATAACCCGCTACAATGTTCTGAAACATAAAGTAACCTTTGCATAATTCATATGAAAATGGTAATAGCAGTTTAAGACAAAAATCATTGCTCAGGGTTATAAGTCTGTGTATAAAATAAACCATGGAAAAACGTTGACGCTGATGTAGAAATGATGTCTTGTCTTCATATTTTCCTTGTGCTTCTTCTAGTAGACAAACGAGCTAACATATCCAATTTTTGTTTCACTATCTACTCCTTGAATGGTTGCAATTTTGTTTTCAACTTCTTGATTTCAGCTTGGCAAACTCTTTCCTGCCTATACACATTATTCAACTACCTATGTAGAGGTAATGATATCTTCACCATATATCTTTCTTTATCAATAGTTTCTTCAGAAAAATTTAAGGAATTCCTCAGCTTGATTTGGGCCTCCAAGTTTTCCTTCTTCAACTTTTCATTTTCAGCTCTTATTTCTTTAAGTTGCCTCATCAGTCTTTTGAAAGTAGTATTAATTTTATGAGAAGGGGAGTTGATCTCAATAATCTATATTGGATTCTTAGAAGGCTGGGTTTTATCCTTTTTCTGAGCTGAGGCTTTGGATGTACCCTCCTCCACAAGAATATGCTGCTTAGTTGTTGATCTGTTGAAAGGTATTCTAGGATAGATAACTTCTACTACAATAGGTGAAGAAAATACAAACTTCTTACCCTTCAGACTCCTCACCTTACTAGATGATGTTTCCATAGGTGCAGGTTCTTCCAAAGGAGAAACTTCTCTATTAAAAGGTTGTGATGGATATTCAACATTTTATCAGTAGACTGAATGGACTTATCCCTTTTGGTCATCTTCCTATTTTTACTTGACTCTGAGTTAACATTCTTCTCAGCAGCAGTAGGTGTTTGTCTTTTTTACTGTGGTGTGTGTGCAACATCTAGCTGAAAACCTGATGCAACTAGGAAAACATCCCAACCAATATTGGTCTTCTTCAACTCTTCCAATACTATCATTTTGATTAAACCACAATGAAAAACAACAGTATCCACTTGCTTCAATTTATCTTGGACTTTATATTACATCTTCCCAATGCTCCTGAATAGATAAAATGGTCAGTTCATCGACTCTTTCCCAGTAAAGTGTAGTAACAATTTGATATGGTATTGATAGACCATATTGAACCTTCCTTCACAAGTGAAATACCTATGAATACCTCTGATAATTTTGTCAAAATACTCCAGCATATCACTTCTTGTCACTCCCTTGGATAGGTTGTCTCCTTGATATTCAAGTTTTAGGAAATCCTTGCAAAATGTAGAATTCAAGGACATTGCTTTAAATCATTTTTCACCATGAACATGTATCTCTGTGGCTATGGAGATAGATTGCTCTGAAACTTCAAACTCCAATGCATCCACCTTAGTATTTGTCCCATTGAAATTGAGTGCAAACTGATTATCAACCTCGATATGTCCTCTTTTCATATTCTCACAAAACATCAGGCATCCCACTCTCTGAAATGCTTCTTTGAAAAATGGTTCAAAATTTCTAAGATGAAAGTCATGGGGCTCAACCCTGACAATTTCTCCCCCTTTGTGAACCTTATTACCTTACTGAATATCCGTGATAGTTGTTTGAAAACCATTTTCCCTTTTTATAATAGTTGTTATTAGATGAATGATGAAAACATGAAGATTTATGTTTTTTTTATTTGCTTTTTCACAATGAGGTTTTACTAAATGAAACATTCATGCACAACAATAGTGAAAGAATGAAATGATTGCAAGTAGGAGATGAGAGGAAAGAACAATAATCCTAGATGAGACTACAATCAAACAAAGGTTCATGGAAATTTTGTGTAGAACAAATGATTCACAGCGTGATCCTTCAGTTTTCATCACACAATTAAGTTTGTAGTGCACAATCAAATTTGCAACATACAATATTAGACTAGGGTTTAGTAAAATAATGTTTGAAAATCCACAAGTCTGAAAAGGAAAATGAATTTGAAAAAGATAAAACCCCAGACTTTAGTGAAAGCATAGTCAATGAGGGTTTTGTCAAGTGAGAAAACAGAGGGTTCGCAACACCTTCAATGCATATAATGTGTAGCACTAACAAGAAAATGTAATGGATAAGGTAATGGCTGTAAGAAATGACTGCAAATTGATATTGTTGGTATAAAGAAAGAAAATTGTGTCTTCAAAGGCTCAAGATACAAATACTGTAGGTTTTGATCAAGTGAAAGAAGTTTGCAATGAAAATGTTATGCAACAGTTTGCAGCGCACAATTAAAATCACAACGACTAGAGTCCAATATAATAAACCTTCAGATAGTGCAATTGATTATTAAACATGGTACTTGGTATATCTAAAGTTTCAACTGTTTTCTCATGTGTTAAACTAACAGTTTCCTGGAAGCATGTAATCCACCTTCATCTGCTACAGGAAATCCACAATGCCATAATTCAAACCAGTTTGCAACGTGCTATATTGAAAATGATAAACTTGCCTCTTGAAACCGACTTGAAGAAAATGATGAATAAATGGAACTGAAAACAATAAGATACTCATTTACATGTTTCCAAAGTATAATTGTATGTGATTAGTGCATGATACACTTTCTTGATTCACTGTGAACTTTCAGGCAAGTTTGCAGCAGGTCGACTTGACACATGATTTGACCCTCAAACGATTAAATACAGCATAAGAACCCTTTTCACACCCTTTTGAGACAAGAAACTTGATAATGATGAGATTTAAACCAAGGGTATGACCAAATCTTATCCCCTTTTATCTAATTATGATGACCACTTATCATGACACCAAGACTCTCACATGGACTAGGGTCAATTGTATTGACTCATGAAACAATCAAAACATAATTTATTTACATAAGATGTGAATTAAAAACCAAAATTAAAAAGAACCTGCGAATCAAACCTATAAACTTAAAAAAAAATGATCCTTATACATCCTATGTGCTAACAGTCCCTATAAAACGTGATAAAAATATATTTACGCTCTAAGAAAAGAAGGTAATATCCTCCTTCTATGAGACTTTAATGCTAGAATTTCAATTAACCAAGTCATTCTTTTATGCAATGATTCTGATCCTAATCCTTTATGGATAGATGCTAACCTTGTTTTAGCTAATAGATACAAAATATACTCTAAATACCTAACCAACAATGTGTTTGGTATAGATATAGTCAAGATCTGTAGTTCTGAAGATTGAATAATTTGCAATGGTATAATTAAGTGGTCGAACTCCAATCAAATGACTTGTATTCATGGGCTAGGTAGTAGTGTCATGGATTATGTGATATATGATATCCCTGTATCCAATCAAATAGTAAAATTTGACCTTTTAAATGACCATGAACCCAACTTTGATCATAGACCTTTAACCTTAACTCTAAACTTTTTCACGCAAAAAAACCCCATTAAAGAAAACTTTGATAACAAAAAGCACCTACCTTTTGACAAAAGTAAAGTTGACATTTTCTTAAAGGATTAAGATAGTGAATTTTATCTCCTAACTTATAAGGAGAACATTGGACATCTCTATCATAATTTTACAACTACCCTTTCGACTTCCATTAACAACTTGTCCTTCTAGGTGTCATGTAAAAAGAATAATAGAACAACCAACCCTTGGTATGATAACGAATTTAAAATTGCTAGGAAAAACATTAGGAATGCTACTAATGAGTCCTTAAAATGTGATAAGATCAATACATACAAATCCATAATTAAAATGGAAAAAAGGTACTTATAAATATAAAGAAAGAGAGATTTTACACATGTCTAAGCTTGATCCCAAGAAGTTGTGGAGGCAACTTCTAATTTGTAAATCTAAATAAAATAATATGATTACCTTGAAGGATTGGGATTCCTACCTTAAACGTCTTTATGAATACCCTAATTCCTTTGAAACCATTCCAAATGTTCCTATAGAGAATGATTTTTTTTCTATGGAAGACATAGAGTTCATGGTTAAGAAGCTCACAAATGGAAAACCTATAGACATTGAAGGCTACAAGGCTAAAATTTTTAAAATTAGAGGTTTTGGCAGAGGCCCATGGTGGAGAAAAAAATCAAGATTTAAAAAAAATGAAACAAACAAGAAAGATTGGACCAAGAAGGAGAGCAAGCCATATTTTGAGGAAAAGAAGCGTGCGTGGAAGGATTTGCGGAAATCCAGCGTAGATGTGGACAAACCTAGCCATGTTAGGGTTAGGGTTTTTGATGTATTGTAAGGGTTTTAACACAATTTTTTATTCTAGATAGAATA
>JASDQU010307878.1:69917-82235 GCA_032191745.1 Picea mariana
TCAAGATTTAAAAAAAATGAAACAAACAAGAAAGATTGGACCAAGAAGGAGAGCAAGCCATATTTTGAGGAAAAGAAGCGTGCGTGGAAGGATTTGCGGAAATCCAGCGTAGATGTGGACAAACCTAGCCATGTTAGGGTTAGGCTTTTTGATGTATTTTAAGGGTTTTAACACAATTTTGTAGTCTAGATAGAATATGTAGGAGGTAGGTTGAGGCATATAGATCTCGAGCGAGAGTACTATCATATATTTGGTATCTTTTGGAGTCCTTTTTGAGTTTTAATTCAGTAATTTGGTGAGAGTTGTGGAGCTTGGATGGAGTTGATATAACTAAGGGTTATGTCACAAGCTATGGATCTTGGTGCGACTCTGGTCCACCTCACTACACTCTATTAGTCTATGATGTAATGCGTGCAACACCATTTTGATGATGAAGAAGAAATAAATAAGATATTTTTGGATGTAGCCCCAGGCAGGGATGATTTTAAGGATGGATTTTTTTTTTTAAATGTAGAAACCCTGGAGAATCTTATGAATCCTTCATATGCCAAGTATAAAATGTTTGATGATATTTTTGTAAAAATATTCAAATTTCTAAGGATTTTGCATAGTTTGTATAACATTTTGTCAATTTTTAAGGTAAAATAATTTGATCCTATAGAATTTGTGCGAATCATTTTTAGAATAACGAATCGTTTTTTGGGAAAAACCTTGGAAAATTAGCCCATGAGTGAAATTTATCCCCTAAAATCATCTCTGGCCCTAGGGGGGGTGAACCACGATAATAATATGTGTGCAATGTGTCTGAATGTATTTACTATTTCTGTAGTTATGATTCAATGGTTAGATAGATGAATGAATGATTTTACTTACAATGCACTCTAGAATATATATGCAGAATGAATGAATGAATGGATCTAATGAACACTGTAATATAATGCATGGTGAAGTAGAAGTAGAAGTAAGAAGAACAAACCCAATACCTTCGATGACTACAGACACCTGCGCCCTGCAATCACCCTTAAACCATCTTGGGTGACACTGCGGTATGCACTATGTGCACAGTGTAGCCTTCTGGTTTACTAGAAGGGCCTATGGCAATAAGGGTTTTGTTGGAGAACTCAGAAGGAAAGCCAGGAAGGGGTTTGGTGAAGAATATGCAGTGGTATAAAGGTATGTTTAGGCCATGGAATCCTACGAAGAAAGAGATTGAAAAATGGTTGGAGACAAATTAGTTGGAGTTCGCACAGAAAGATAATAAGGGTTCCAAGTATACACTGTGCCAGTACCTATAGAGGTATGTGTTTATTGATTTGCATGAAACATATTTATGTTATTTTCCATATTTATTACAAGAGTGGTTGTTAAGGTTGAAGGATACCCATTCGACTAATCAGATCAGGCCAGTAGAATGGAATGTTGAAAATACTATACAGTTGGAAATGTTTAATAATAAATTCACTCGCGCAGTAGATTTCTGGTTAGACAACATTACTGCGGGGTTTATCATTGAGTTTGCAGTAGATACAACAAAGCATATACTATTGTAGAGAATTATTTCTTGAGGGGACCAAGAGAGAGGTACATTAGGTCACTCTACACGTAGATCAAGGTATTATTACATGATAAAGGAATGATGACCATGGAATCAAACAACTAGATCACTCTATGCGCATGGGGGACTTTGGGGAAGCACTAAGGAAGATTTGAGAAATGAGGAAAGATCTGGAGAGGAGCCTAAAGAAAGAGGAAATGGATCCCATCATGATGGATGATGAACAAACTAGGAAAATCATAAGGAGTGCAGGTGTGACATGCAACAGATGACCCTACTAGTATAAGATGAATATGAAGAAGATGGTAGTAGCCGAGTGAGAGGGCTTGGACAATGATGAGGAATAGGTAGATGATCTTCGCATCACGGGGAATATTGAGGATATATTTTGTGCCACATATGAGAGGAAAACTAGAGTTCATGGGTCTGGTGTAGATGAAGGATCTCCATTCCAGATCACAATTAGTGTGGAACCCACAACCTTATGCGAGACTAAGACAACTGAATAAGAAAAAATAGTTAACAAACAAGTAATTAGTTGTAAAATAATTTTTCTAGGACGTGGGTCCAGTAGCAGAAGTGTAAGTTCATCCAGTAACATTCAAGTATATAAACCATGTGGAGGTGGCGTTTCAACAAATTTCACAATGGAAGGACAATATCTAACTATCAAGTTACTAGAGTTTCAAGGGGACGGGTCATACGATCCATATTTTTTTTTCCATTTGTGAGAAGATATGGGGAAAAAAAAATATTACATACGAGGATACAAAGTTTATGCAGTTGGAAATCACATTCAGATAACGTGCATTAGACTGGTACATGGGTCTCTCAACAAATAACCCAATAGGAATGCCTACAACTGTAGCTGATGTGAAGAGGCAATTAATCAATGAATTTTACAAGCCAAGTTCAAAAGATGAGTTTATGAATGAAATGATAGAGATTAAGCAGAAACTGGGAGAATCAGTTTAGGAAGTGGACCAAAAGTTGACAAACATACCCATGAAGGAATTATACGGGTTACAAGCGAACGTAATGGATAAGGTTCAATCTAGAGCTAGGGAGGATGCCACCAACCTAGCGCTGAACTAAGAGGTTAAGAAGATTTTGTAAGTGACTTGTGAGAATATCACACTGGAGAAGGAGGAGGAGAAACAATGTGCACATAAGTTAGAGAATCATCTTTCCAAAGTATATAGGCGCATACCAGATTGCGAACAAAAATTGGAGGTCCCAGTAGAAGAGAAGATACAAAAGATTGTGCAGATATTGGAGAAATATAAATTGGAGATAACAGACCTAATAGGAGAACTAACTCAAAACACACCTCCAGAAGTATGGGAACAAATAGAGGAAGATGATATTGCAGACATAGATAACATAGCGTAGGAAGTAAAAGAAGTGGCAGAACTGTATGATAGGATTGCACATATTTGGACCAGCCTGGAAGAATATGAGAAGATCTAACAGCTGGAGCAGAGAGAGGAAAAACTAAACATTGTGGTTTAGTACTTAAAGAAGAGGTAGAATACCATGGAACTATCCTAGAGATTGAAGGCCCCACATGAGCTTGAAATTTTCAGACACAAGTAAAGGCCGCACAAGAGGAGAAACAAGCAAGGTAGGTTTAGTTGGATCCATTTCAACAACATGTCGAAAGACTGATAAAATAAATGCAATCAGAGAAATCCAACTTAGAACATGTGCATGAAAAAATAGATAAGCGCTGACAGAACACATGACATGGCAGGTTTGGAGGTACTAGCAGGAATGAGCGCACAGACCAAGGGGAAAGCGACATAATTGGAAAAGAAGTTTCATGCACTGAAGGTAGCATTGGAGAAGCTCAACTAAGTCTAAGTGACTTGGGATGAGCCACATTTTAGTGTTGGGGACCTATTGGTGCAGGCCTATGGTGGAGAAAAGTCAATATTCAAAATAATGCTACAAACAAGAGATTGGACCAAGAAGGAGAGAGCACCATATTTTGAGGAAAAGTAGCACGCACAGAAGGATATGCAGAAATCCAACACAGATGTGGAAAAACCTAGCCATGCTAGGATTAGGGTTTTTGATGTATTGTAAGGGGTTTAACCCAATTTTGTAGTATAAATAGAAGATGTAGGAGGTAGGTTAAGGAATCTAGATATGGAGCGAGAGTATTATTGTATATTTGGTATCTTTTGGATTCCTTTTGAGTTTTAATTCAATAATTTGGTGAGATATGTGAAGCTCGGATGTAGTTGATGTAAATGAGGGTCAGGTCACAAGCTGTGGATCTTGGTGTGACTCTTGTATGCCTCACTACTCTCTATTATTCTATGATGTAATTCACACAATGCAATTTTGATGAAGAAGAATAAATAAAAGAATAGTTTTGTGGATGTATCCCCAGGGGGGTGAACGATGGTAAAAAACTATGTGCAATGTGTATGAATGTATTTAATATTTCTGCAATTATGATTGAATTATTAGATAGATGAATGAATGGTTCTACTTACAACATGCACTAGAATAGATATGCAGAATGAATGTTATGAATGAATGAATGGATATGATGAATATTGTAATAGATTTCATGATTAAGTAGAAATAGAAGTAAGAAGAAAAACTCCAATTCCTTCCATGACTGTAGACACCTGCATCCTTCAAATACCCATAAACCATCTCGGGTGAGACTTCGTTGTGCATGTTGTAGCCTTCTGGTTTACCATAAGGGACGATGGTGATAAGGATTTTGTTGGAGAACTAAGGTAGAACCTAGCTAAGCCCATACATCCAACAAGAGGATCTATCATCATCCCTCACATACACAATATCTTCAATTGAGCATTCAAGCAGGGCTTCCCTAAATCCTAGACACAATGCCTCATTGTACCTATTTTAAAAAGTGGTGATAAATTTTTTATCTCTAATTATAGGACCAATAGGATTAACCACAAGATAATACAATCACACACCATCCACACCATCCAAAAGATAATAAAAAGTAAAATCACACACCATCGACAAGATAGTAAAAATATTTTCTCTATGAAACTCTTATGGGAGAAAACCCATATATAAGGTGAGGTTGTTCTACTCTCTTTTCTCTGCTATGGAATAATGCAAGTACAAAGGAGAAGGACCTATCTATGGATTTACCTGAGACATGTGTCCTATTAGGATGCTACAAAATATTAAACCCCTCTATTATTCTCTCTAATTTTCCACTCGCAGTTGTTCTTCCCTGCTATGAAAAAAAATACCATAAAATAAAATGGAGCCCCTTGTCCTCTTAGTGGCTTGATATTTAACATATCTTGAGAGCCATCTAGGGGTAGGTTTTTGACTTCCTCAACCATCAATTTTCATAGGGTTTTGAAACTTATATAATCTTCTTGAAACTCCTCATGTGGCTAGCCTCATATGCATGAGTAATGGTGGTTGATGTGGAATCCTCTTCTACTATGGTGGTCAACATGATAGGTCAACTTGCAGGAGGCATAAATTTTGCATACGAACTCCAATTGACACATTGTGTACACCATTGGAAACGTCTTAGAGTGTATAACACCATCAATGGGATGAGCACACATTTTAGACAAAAGAAGCCCAAAAAAATCCATTTAATGCTTCAAAATGGCTCCAGAAGGTTTTGGACCCTAATTTTCCAAAGTGGGACTTGCCACTAAAATGGCCCTTCAAGTTGATTCCTCCAATTGTTTCCACTCTCAAAGAATATCCATAGAAGAAAAATAATATAGTGATCCAATACAGATCATACCTCCCCATTTACGGAGTCTTTTGGTCCCCAAAATATTTACTGAATGAGGGGAGGAATATTTCCTCTTTCTTCTCCTTGGAGTACCATTTTTGTTTTCTTGGAATTTTTCCTTTCAGCCCAATCTGCCAAAGGTCATGTTGCCCCTATTTTGTAGTTCTAGACCACTTCTGCAAAACTATGTCCTCTGCCAACTCTTCCTGAGAATCTGGTGCTAAATCCTCAATGGAAGGTAAGACCTTCTCCTCCTCCTGATCCAACATGGAGGGATCATAGAGTTTGAGATTCTCCACATTCACCACTAGTTAAAATCACATCTATGGAGGTAGAATGAGTCTATAGGAGTTATCTCCCACCTTTTCCAATACCTCAAATGGACCATACCATAGAGCCTTGATCTTCTTACCAGGACCTTGTATCCTTTCCTTATTCATCTATAACCATACTTTGTCTCCCACTCTAAATATTTTCTTTATTATGTGTTGGTCATGTCTAGCCTTGTAGTTTTCCTATGACTTTTTCAGTGTCTTTTGTACTTGCAAATTTATTTGTTTGATCTTCTCAAAAAACTATTATTCTTTTAATGCATCTCCTGTGAGGTAATCCCTCACTCTTCTTTGTTTTCCATATATAACATATAAGGGTGTAGGTGGCAAATATCTAAAGAAAGTTTCAAAAGATTACTTACCAACAAAAGTGTGGATTGCTATGTTATAAGAGTGTTGTATATAGATCAGGTTTTCATCCTAGGTCTTCAAATGCTTCTGATTATAACCCCTCAAAAGTTGCACCAAAATCTCATTGACTACTTGTATGCCCATCTGTCTATGGATGGAATGTTGTAGAACTCTTCAACTTAGTGTCCATTTTCTCCCACATTGTAGTCCAAAATGAATTGAGAAATTTGGTATCTTTGTCTGAGATGATGCTCATTGGTATTCCAAAGTGCATCCAAACCTATTAAAATAACTTTTTTGTTGCTTCTTGTCCATTGATGGTATTTTTAAAAGGCATTATAATGCACATTTTGTTGAACCTGCCAACTACCACAAATAGATAGTCATGTCCCTTCCTATTTGTTCGTAAACCTCCCACAAAACCCATAGAAATACTTTCCCAAGGTCGAGTGGGTACATGAAAGGGATGATATAGACCTTCCTTCCTATTATTGGGTTTGTTGGTACAAAAAAGTATACACCCTCCAATATATCATGCTATATATTCTTGCATTTTGGGCTAGTACACATACCTCTGTAAGTTGGAAAATGTATTCCCTAACACCATAATGTCATCCAACCTTGGAGGTGTGAGCCTCTATGATAAGATGAAATAATTCACCTTTAGGAACATAGATCTTGTTGAGCTGGTATATTAAACCATTATAGAAATGATATTTATCCTTGTCATCACATTATTCTATATGAATTTGGCCCTGTAGCTATTGAAGATCCTCCTTGAAGTCCTCATCTTCTATGTATGCCTCTTTTTATGCATCATGGGTAAAATTCTTCATGTGCATCAGAGTTCCCAAAGCTGTAATCCTGGATGTGGGCGGCCGTGAAAGCATCTCTACCAACTTATTTGTACTACCCTTATTATAATTTATTACCAAATGATTTTTTTTAAAAACCCCATCCACCTTAAATGTATGGTTTTTTGTATCTTACAATTGGCTTGAAAATACTTTAGTGGTTGGTTATCTATGTAAATGATGGTCTCCTTTTCCATCAGATAGTGATTCTACTTTTTGATGTCTTGTACCAAGACATATATCTCCTTTTCATATGTATGGTATTTGATAACCTCCCTATGAAATACATCCAAATGATAACATACAATCTTTTCTCCCAGCATCAGTATTTCTCCCATGGAATACCCACTTGCATATGTATCCACTTTGAAGGGATTCTACAATTTTGGTAGCATGAGCACTGGTGCTTGAATGATCTTTATTTTCAGATCATAAAAGGTGTTCTATTTTTTCTTCCCCCATTGGAAACTCTTACCACTAGATATTATCGCGTGGAGTTGTGAAACTACCACTGAAAATGAAGCTATCAACTTTTGTAGAGTAAATGAACCTTGTAGGCATTACCTCCCTTAGGATATTCCTAGACCTAAGACACAATAGATATGCAAGCAACATATTTTCCTAGATCTAAATTATACACGAACAAATCTACGAGTTGATGGAATGCAAGGTTTACCTAGTGATCTGATGGTTGTCCCTGCATGCGCCTTACTTGTTATCTTCCTCAAAGATGCCCTTCACTCTTACCAACAAATATCTACACATAGAGAGACATAAAGAAACCTCTCACAAGATCAAATGAATCATGTATAAATAGATAATATATCTAATTTCATAAAATAAGAATATCAATTCCCTACGAAGATTATAACAATTATATACAATCAAGTAAGGAATAAAATATTGTACATCTTCTATTAATGGATACATGGTTTACAACTTGCAATCAAGGAAGTTGATGCAGTCCTTTGCCAAGTTCCTTTCCCAAGATCTATAATCAAACTTCTAAAGTTTTCTTTTTCATTTCTCCCCCCTTTTCCCATGAGAAACAATCAATATATATGATAATAGAGATAAGATCAAAGGTTAATATAGATAGGATCTATATGCCCAATATAACAATATTCTCGAGGTTGAACCATGAAAAATAAAAGGATTAATCTCATCTCATGGAAACTAATCCTAAATAGGGAGTAACAGACTCAGTCATTCCCTGCATACTTGTAGGGAGAAACTTGTCTCCCTTTGGAAGAGGAAAAGGAGTGACAAACAATTTTGGTCACGAGATGTAAAGGGACAACCAGCGACTAGGAAAAAAGGGACTACAAACTCAGGGGAAAAGTGGTATAATTCAATGGTTTCATACTGCTAACCTCTAGATGATGCCCATTAGGTGAGAAGGTGGAAAATAACTGTATAACAGATGCCCCGTAAAGTGTGAGGTCAGAAGAGGTGTATGATGACCGAAACACTTTACAAACAAAATCATAGAGTTGTGGGAGGAGGAACTTGGAAAGAAACCATCATAAATCCTTCAAAATAATAACATCCCTGGGGAAAGAATATCCATTCTCGGTAATAAAAACTAAGCATAGACGCCAAAAATATTACATTGCAGATCCATGCATGACGCGGATAATTAGATCATGGCCATGAAAAAATACACTATGAATCCATGTCACATGTGAAAAAATAGCCACAACCAAATACAAATGTGGATCTATGTCATAGTATACAAATTAGTGAGAGGATTCGATGCCTGAGCTATCTCTTAAGTACTCATGAATAATTCCATCGAAACTTGGGAGGGAATTCCATCAAGGAATGTGGTGGTCCCAACCCAAGTTCTTCATCCCAAATCCCAATGGTATGAATCTACAACATGCGAATAAATGAGTTGAGGTTGAGAATGGTATAAACCATCTAATTATTGGTCATTGATGTATACCGTTAACAACCACGAGGTAATCCAATGATGATGATGTTGGATCCCAAGATAGCTAGTGCAATCTAGTGGGTGTGAATAAATGAGTTGAAGTTGAAAACTCGTATATTCATTCAACATGAGCCAATTATGTAAACCCACTGTTTAAATACAAGAGAATCCATCGTTGATTTTTGAAAATCCCAGGGTACTAATTGGTTTCTAGATTTCAAAATTGCATAATGATTTGGAGTCGACATGATGAAATCTATCAAACGAGGCCCTTGATGTATCCCTCATCAATAGATATGAAACATATAAAGGTAGATGGTGTGAATAATGTATTAGTAGAGAAACAATGACATAGGGATGGCCAGGATAATTGGGCTAAAGGATTGAAAATGGCCGACACGGGCTAACTTCCCTAGAAAAAATCAGCACAACAAATGACTTGACTTGGTAGCATTGAATCATTAATTACCAACACACTCACCATGGAGGACTGGAAGAGTAACTAGTTGGAAAATTTCTAGAACTCATGAAGATGGTAATTACTGAGAGACAATGAATAACCCAACTATTGTACTTGGACCCAAAACATGTGCATTTTTCAAGGGAGACTCGAACGACAACTTACATTTGTGAAGATGACTAGATGAAAAACCGCCCACTCTTTTTCTTTCTTCCATGTTTGAAATGAGAGAAATAAAATAAAAGTGTGCTTGACATTATCACCGGTGGATTAATTCTCGATCTCAGGGTGTATAATGGTCCTCAACAATATTTTCAATAGAAGGAGTCTAGAAAGACCTAAAAGAAAACTCCATATAGTGCTCATTTTTCATTTCATATTTAGAGAGTATGAAAGGAAAAAGAAGACTCCAAGGGTATTCTTTTTTGTAAATTTAGTCTCTCAAGCCTGAAAAAGAATAAAAGAATACAAGGGAGAAATTTTCTATCCAATGTTGACTAGAGTATTGTTTTTTCATAATTAGTCCATATGATCCAAAAAAGGGTTAAAATTACACTGAATAGACGTCCTTACAAATCCACTTAAAAAGTGTGAAAGGAAAAAATATCGCTCTATGATCTTTTCATTTTTAGGGATTTTGAAAAAATATTAAAGAAGACTCCAGGGTGGACCTGTCATGGTTGGTTATCGAGTGGTAAAAAGGGATAATAGTAATCTCAGTTGGAGAGAATGAGTGGTTTGCAATGAAGTTCCAGGTGCATGGAACATGACTTGAGCAATAAACTGAAAAAAGAAACATGACAAATGATGACCACTCGTAAGAATAGTTCTTGTCAAGGGTTTTGTAAAATGGGAGAAAATAGATGGATAGTGGTCAAGCATGGCTACTGTACTATAAGAAATGGAATAAAATGGTGATGTAGCAACAAGAAGCAGTGAGACAACAATACTAATAAAGTGTGACCATTTAAACAACATAAATTGTGCAAACCTAAGGTATAGTGCTCACAATATGGATGGTTAATAAGGCAGAGACAGAAATGCAGGGACAAACCTATCCTCATATGCCATTTTATAGAAACATACCTCAATTTCAATGTATGTCCCCATCTTAAAAATGTTCCTAGAATGTTGTCAACACACATAAACTAGATTCAAGATCAATACACATAGTGAAATCCTGAAAACAATTATTTTCTTTTGGATTCTTTTTTGGATATGATGTACACAAAACAAAAGGCACTCATACCACAGACCTATGTACAAGGAAATACACATATGGATGGTATAGACAAAGGATATCCCATTTCTAGGCTCATGCCAAGGATATTTTCCATAATTGAAGAACTCATGAGCCATAGGAGGCATCATATGGCTTACCATGCTAGGGCCATGCCACATAGGAACAAACCTATGCGGTCGAAGATGCTTGTCATGAGTGGTTTGTGAGCTATGGAAGTTCCTTGATGGGATCCATCAAGACATGAGGGAAGTACCAAACAAAAATCTTCGATGGGAGGGATAATGGAGAATTTAATGACAAATTCTCAAAAAGATGACCGAGGTGGTAAAAGGTCGAGGCTAGGAGGTTGACTGGATGTCCCAACCAATGCCCCTATTTTAGAAGCAAGAATAATTATGTTAATCCTCATTAGTTAAAAATCAGGGAGGAAGGTGTGATGATTCTCATCTTCTCTGGGCTTATCAATGGAATACATGACTTTTGGGATGGCCCCTTCTAAAGACAACTTAGTATTGAGGAAACTGTGTGAACTAAAAGAGTGAATAACTCGTATGGGTGGGGAATTTTGGTAAAACTATATATGAAGATAGATTTGTTGACAAATATCAATAGATGTTGATGGGATGGATGCTCCATGTGAGTCAAAATCCTCAGGATGAGGTTCCACCCAAGGATCAAATGACCCAAGGGATCCACTGGTAGATGAGAAAATCATGTTGATGAGAGTGATATGGGTAGTGTCGGGTGCATGAAGGGGTAATATCTCCATAAGAAATGGATATTTAAACATACCTACACTGACACTTTCATACCCCCTAAAAGATTCACTTATGAAGGGAACGTTGGTGATAGAATTATCTCGTAATTTAGGTGTGCAATAATCTAGTTGGCCAATCATGACTATATTTCCTTTATGAAGAAAATGTATGACGTGAAAGAAAATGGATGCAACAAACTTTATTGTGTAGAACCAACTACAACCCAAGTGAATATTATAATCGAATGTGGCATATACCACCTTGAATTCTACGGAGACAATGTTTCCCTTGAGCTCGATGGGTAAGGAGGTGATAATTCCATGAGGTTTCAAAGAATTTCCATCAAAATATTTTAGTATGCCTGAAGATGGTGTGAGTTGTAGAGAACCAAGGGATTTCCAACATGAAAAATACATAATGAAAGTGGCCTCTCCTTTGTCGATCACCGTAAAAATTATATTCTTGTTTAGACAACCAACTGTGATTTGCAATGTTAGTTGGTGTGAGAGACATGAATCACTATGTTCTATGTCAAAGGAAATGATATTGGACTCCAAAGGGTAGATTCCCCTTTAGGGTAATAGAAAGGATTTATGTTATGAAGTAAAACTCTGCAATACTTCAAGTGTTGACATGGCACATGGTTCTTGGGAGAGATATTCCACTATGCTATAGTGTGGGCCACTCAGGCATTCAGATTATGGGTAGTCCGTCGAAGTACCCCTTTTGGAGGGAGAATTGTAAGTTCGAAAGATGGTTTCTCTAAAGTGAGAGGGCCATTTGGTGGTGTAGTCAATGTAGGGTCCTTTGATGAAGGTTCCCCTTCTTGGGAGTTGTAGTTATTCACTCAGGTGGATAGTGCCACCGTTTATTTAACCTGTTAAGAACCATCTTTGGCTAATTTATAGTGAATGAAATTATGAGTACTTCCATAATCAATTAGGACTATTACCTTTTTCTTTTTGATGTATCCTTCGATATTGAGGGTTTGAGGAGTGCTAATTCCAGCCAATGCATTACACGATATCGTGGGAGTCAACTCTTCAGATGAAATTGTTTCTATGTTTTC
>JASDQU010307878.1:109933-122050 GCA_032191745.1 Picea mariana
AGTGATAACCTCATTGGGACTAATCTAAAAAAAATCTTCATTTGGAGTTTCCTCATTTTCAAATTTAACCCTTTTAGGATTTGTAGAATGAGGATTTTTCTTTCTTCTTTCATGTTCTTCTTTGTCTACTCTTGCAGGTTCAACCTCCATTACTTTTTGTTTCTTTTTCCTTCCTTCTTGTGTCTTTTCAATATGAAAAACATTGATGACATCCATGATATTATTCTTTGTAGAGTAAATACCCAGTAACATATGTGAAGGTCGTTTAGCAAAATCCGGTAAAACTAAAATATAACATTTCCATGTTAAATAAAATTAAAACATTATCATGATACTCAAAATAATAAATGACACAAAAATAAAAATAAAAAACTTACATTGTCTTTCTCAATGTCATCAACAATGGATGCACATAATTTTGAAAAACATTCATTCTTGTTATAATTTCTCAATTTGAAACAATATCTAAATTTTATATAAGTTCTTCCTTGTTTGACAAGTGCATAAACAATATTTGTGGCTGACACCAAACATATATCTCGTAACAAGCCAAGTGCCTGATAATTTCCTTGCATATTTGTGGCCGACACCAAACATACATCTAATTCGACACAATACAAATATATATGATCTCCATTGTTGCCTTGCTTGTCTTTAACAAACCAAGAATATTCAATTTTTTTTCACCTTCCACATATTTCCACTCTCTAACATTCTTCATTGCCCTTGATAGCTCCGGTGTTATGCTATCATTTTATTTCTTAGTGTTCATGGAGGTTCCAATTGCAATTTTGGATGCCATTATTGCAGGTCGTGATCCAGATATATTCATAGATAATCTCTTTCTTTCCATTTTTCCTATAAGATAAAAAAGTAAAATTAGGCCTTTTACATTATAATAAACTAAAAACAAACATTGAATATAAGAACTAATTTAAAAATGTTGACCCATATTTAAAAAAGTTTGACCCATGGAGTTATTAGGCTTATGTCGAGACCATGCCTTGGTCGTGGGAGGCTGGGGAAATGCCCTGCATCACCCCATCCCCCACGGCCAAGCCTCGGGCATTGCCCAGTGATCACCATGGGCCAAAAATAAAAAAATTTAAGTAAAAAACAATAAGGATGACTCTTTTTTTATCTTTTTATTTTCAAAAAAACTTAAGGATTTTGTTAATGTTTTTAAAAAAATTCCCAATTTCTTAAGAAGTTGGGATTTAAAAAAAATAAATTAGAAAACATATAAAAAAATTAAGATTTTTTAATTTTCGCATGAAAAATTATTATGTGAATCAAAGATGATCTTATAATTGTTGTTTTGGTAAATACTAAGAATTTAAAAAACAACTAACCTCTGAAATGCTATATTCTCCTCGGATGTGCCCAAGATATCACAC
Organism: Picea mariana; assembly: GCA_032191745.1. NCBI lineage: Eukaryota > Viridiplantae > Streptophyta > Pinopsida > Pinales > Pinaceae > Picea > Picea mariana. Next base: position 111,331 of record JASDQU010307878.1, read on the forward strand.
AATGTAAAAAGACAAAACAAGATTGTGTATATATAACACATATGATATAAATGATTGTTAGTATAACAAATGTGGGATAAATAAAAATTAGGTATATTCTCTACATATATACCTAAAATTATATGGACCATCTCTATGTTTAATGAATGTGGGATAAATAAATAAACATGAGAAATATTGTATTTAACATGTAAATAACGAAATAAAAGAGTAAAATTTGTGTTTAAATTTTAATGGAAAATAATAAAGGGAAAAATTGAGGGGAAATTTTGGAGGGAAATTTTTTTTTTTTTGCGCGGGGGGGGGGAGATTTAGAGGGAAAGAACATTATGCAAGTTATACGAATTTAATTGGGAGGGTGAGAATTTGTATCATTATGTTGGTTAAGATATTTCTTTCACTTCTTGGTTTGACCTAGGTTCAGATCTCAACATGTTTCCAACAAAACCCTCTAAAACTATCGACCCTGCTAGTAAACCGGAAGGCAACACTGCGCACAGAGTGCACCACACATTCTCACTCGAGATAGATTTATGGGTGACTATAATACTCAATTATTTGCAGTATAGGAATGAGTGGGGATCTGTGGCATGGTTCTGCCTTCTTCATGCATTAATGTTAGTAATGATTCAAGTATTACTAAGATTCATTCATCTTTTGCCTCATGCATGCATACTAATACATATAGCTTAACCATTCATTCATAAAATAAACATTGACATAAAGTAAGAATTCAATAAACATGACATAAAACACAATTTTTCTGTGGTTCACCCCCTCTTGAGCTTTGTCCACAAAGATTTCGCTTCTCTTCTCTTTATTTAGTTTGCTGCAAAATATGGCATTGCGCGCATTACATCTTCAATCATACAATCATGATGGGGTTAAGGAACCTATGTGAGGTGGACTAGATCACACCAGACTCTGTCACATGACATAACCCTCAAAATATATCTTAATTGACTCTTCTACCACCTTATTACAATCATAGTAACCATTACCAACTCACTGAACCTCTATCCTAGACCTCCTAGGTTCTTATTTATACTATTTTGCATGCTTATATCCCTTTCATTATTTATCAAAAACCCTAAACCTATCATGGTTTGGCTTGCTTGTATACGCACCACATTGCTTCTTCTCTTGCATACTTCTTTTCCTTATTTTTATGCATGCCTCTTTCTTGAAATCTATTGTGCGTGCTGCAAAATTAGGTCTTCTTTCCAAAATTATATCTTTCCCAAAATAGACCTTTTCTCCAAAAATATGCATGCGCCCAAAATAGCCTTCCTTCTCAAAATAGGCCTGCACCTAACATGCCCCAAACACTTACATGTGGTTCATCCTGAGCCACTCAGGTGGTGCGTGCTCCCTAAACTGCCATGTCTGAACTTTGGAACTTTTCTACTAGTTTCTTTCATTTTTCTCTCATTTGCACAACTTTTCCTGTTAACACCTCTATTGTTTGTGCTATTATCTCCTTTTGCATTAATGTTTCGATCTCCATTTGTTCCTGTCCCCTAATTTTATTCTCTCCCTCCAAGTGCATAATCATTTTTGCTACTTTTTCTTGGAGTGGTTTCAATTCAGCTTATCTTTCTTGGTTCTATGTCTGTGTTGTTTTCAACTCTATTTGCAGAGTCTTCATTTCTTGAGTGCCCTTCAAGCGCTCTGTGATGACCATTGTTTTCTACTATTGTTTTAGCTCTTGTATGGCAACGTTGATTGTCTCCTCTTCCTAGTCCCACTGTTGGACCTTTTCGTCTTCTTCCAGGATATTCACTATCTGCATTGTTCTATTGAAAACCTCTTCTAATTCCCTTGCTTCTTTCTCCATCTCAACAATGTAGAGTGCAAATTGTTGTTCTCTCTATTCTTAGACTTCAGGAGGAGTTGTATAATTGAGCCTTTCTTTGATCTCCTCTATTTCCTTCTTATATATTTCAATTATTTGTGAGATAATGTTGATCTTCTCCTCTACACTCCTCTCAGGTGTTTGTGTGTTGTATGTGATGCCATCATAAACCATTGTTAATCCATGTTCTAATTTATTTGTGCATTATTTATCTTTCTCTTTCTCCAAGAACAATTGGTCACATGTCATTTGTACAATTAATTCAACGACTCCTCTACCCACCTCCAAGTTTTTTGCATTCACACGGGCCCTGGAATGCACTTCTTACATGACGCTAGCCTGGAGTCCATATAGTGCCTTGGTGGGTATTTGTGCCATGACAAATTCCAATTTTTCCACATCCCCTAGGGGTTTCGGCGCAATCTCCTGATCCAATTTGATCATTTGGCGGATGATTGTAAATCTCTCCCTCCCTTAGACTACCAATTGCACTGTCTCCTCTCCTTTTTTCTGCGTAGGTGGCCACTGTGTCTTTTCTTGTTGTTGCGTTGTGGCATGTGGTTCTGCTTGGATCCATATTTGTTGTATATTCTCATAGACCTAAATGATCTTGTCCATGATATTTTCTCACCGCACCTCTGCAATGCGGACCACTTCTTCCCCCCTATATTGGATCTTGTCCGCAACTAGCTCTGCATCATTCTCTGTCAGGGTGATGATTGATCTTTTGTGTCATACTTCCTTTTCTCGCGCACCTCTTTTTCCTGCATTGAATTCCTTATTTTTCGTGAGGGTTGTGCCCCACTTGTTGTACCCCGAGTCCTTTCTTCTCCAGCCTGTGAAGTATCCTTCTTTCCGGCTTGTGGATGGATTCTTTTACTTGTTGTTGTTGTTATTCTCCTTGGTTGTTTTGGTACTACACTGCTCTTGGTTGGTTGATTTTGTGTTGTAGCTATTCTAGTATTATCAATCAGGTTGTTTGTTCTCATTGAAGATTCTGTTCATCCTTGGTCTTAGGCCTCGAGGATTTTGCTGTGACTATCCTTGTTGATTGTTTTTTACTGACATTTGTCACTGGGCAGACCAACATTTAACTATCCAGTCCACTTCTTCTTTGGTGATGTAATACCACATTTCTATCCATGCCTTCTTTGGATCCCTTGCGGCTTGGATCCACATGTGGTGCTTGGATGTCTTGAACTTGGATATCCCTTCTGTCTCCTGGAATACCTCCATAGGTATGCACCATACGTTAGTTGTGTGATGTTGTATCTCTTCTAGCAACATTACAAAAACAACATTGTTTGCTTGCTGAGTTTTGTTATCTGTTGGGGCTAAATATATGCACTACTAATTACCACATTTAATTATCAACCAAGGCTTGTAAGCTTTGAGGTGCAGGCTCAAGAAACGCAGGATCAAACCCTAGTCTAGCCTAATCTAAAGCCGGCAAAACAATCTTCAAACCCACACTGCAACAAATTAACACTAAGGATTCATCACTGGGACATAGGAATACTTATTGCTATAAAGGCTTAGATCACAGTCTTTTATGCACTCAGGGTGATGTTCGTGTGATTAATCCCGAGTAGCTAACTTAAGTTTCCTATCCTTCAATGGATTCCAGTAGTGATTAAAAAGACAATCAAATGGCTAAAAACTAGGTAAAAGGAAATGAGATCTAAACTCAAACTTTGTCCTCAATCAAATGCATCGATCATAATGAGCAAGCAAGGAAAGAAATGAAAATTAATGAGAAAGAATGGTAATGCAGAAATACAAAGTGGAAGGAAGTGGAATCTTGGATTGGTGTTCATTTAGTTATGGTGCTTGAGAGCATTCGACCAAGCAAGGAATGTTATCAAATCATGAAGGATATAAGAAATTAGTGGAAATGTATTTTATAGTAAGAATAGTAAGAAGCGAAACAAACACAGATTTGTGAATAATAAATGCACTTTTAAAATATATGTTTTTGTGTTTTAATGTATACATGTAAATGAAAATGTTCAAACAACTACTAAAGATCTGTTTTAATATGTTTTGACATAGCTGGAAGGAAGGTGTAATGAATAGAGTGGGATGTATATTTGAAAGGGGAATTTGATCAATGAAGCAAAGCAATTAAAAGGAATTCAATGGTAGATGTGTAGATAATGAAATAGGCATGAAGATCTTTGGTTTAAAAGAATGTGTTGGCTGAAAAAGACACACCAGAAACATAGTACTCTTTATGAGGATTGAATGTGGGAATGTGTAGGTTTATGAAAGCATTTGGACGTAGTTTGAGAGCCATTTGGAAAGTGTATCTTTGTATCAATTTTAGCAATCAAACAATTAGTGGAGTGATTGGATAAGAAAATACAAAATTAAGGCGATGTGTGAAGCAATGGAACTGTTGGTCACGTAGTCATTAAATTCAGAGACAAAGTAGCATGAAAACTCATAAATTGAAAGCATATAGAAAGAGATTGAACTAAATCAAATGCAATGTATCAATGCCTTGAGTGAGAGGGTGTTGATTTGAGTTTTATATATTAAGAATCGATTTGCAGAATACAAATTAATTGTAGAATGAAAACACACAATATATGAATTTCAAACTAAACAATAATGCAAGAAGAAAAGAAACTAAACATAATGCTAATATACAAAGAAAATAAAATATAGAAACACTTACCACTTTGAGGGGCCCTTCCCAAGAGGTTAGTGATGATAAAAAGACTCATATCAAATGGATATGGTGTCCAATATTTCAACAACAATCAACTCTTCATTGAGATCAAAACTCTGTTTTTACATGGCTAGCAACTCAAAGCTTTCTCACAAGAATAAATGTCTCATTTACAAAACATTCATGAAACTAATGGCTCTTTCTCACAGCCCTATGAGGCTTATTTATACATGAAAAATCATTGATGAGTGGATGGGATCAAATCCCAATGCTCAGATTTCAAATCTACAATTTTAGATAAAATCCTCAAAAATCTGGGTTTTATTGCAATTTGGGCAGATTCGAGTTAGTCCCCACCCATATCTTCCAAACCAATTATAATTTTGAAAAACTGTTTGCTAGTTACTCAATTTTCCATATTATAGACAAAACCCATTTCGTAGAATTTCTAGATATGATTCCATATGCATGGAAATCGAGGCGCAAGTTGGCAGTTTGAGTTTTTTCAACAATTTTAGCAGAATCATTCCCCCTGAGATGATGGTCCACTCGTGTGAGCTGGGTGAATTATGACTCACGTGTCCACATGTAAACATGGCTTTGGACAAAACCCATGTACCCGATTTTCCTCTAGAAGCTTTCCAAAATTTCGAATTATTTCTAGTACCAGATTAGCATAGTTGGTACCGGATTAGAACAGTTGGTACCAGATTAGAATAATTAGTACCAGAATATTGTAGCCATGGGTTTAGTACCAGATGAACAAAATCATGACTATGGGTACCGAACCAACGCAATGGTAGTACTGGATGGAGCTAGTACCAGAATAGGCACAATCTGGTACCGGATGAAGCTGGTACCAGAAGAGGCAGAGAGATGGTACCATATGAACTCAAAGGTAGTACCGGATCACTGCAGAGTATTGGATGACATGGAGTGTGGGTACGAGATGGCTGTCCAGGCACCGATTGACTATAGAACCTTCTGGTACTGGATGACTTAGAGTATCGTATGACCTGCAATGCGAGTACCGAAACAGGAACACTACATGTACTAGAACATGGACAGTGCATATCCCCGAACTTGAACAGTACAAAACATGTTTCTTGGGCATAGAAACATAGGATTAAACTATCATCGAAAAAACTATTGTATAATCATCCTTTTAATCACTAAAAATATGGAAAACTATGTATTAACCACATAGGATGAATAACAAGAGATAATGGAGGTTTATGGTGTAATTAGTGATATATTATTGACGAAATGTGGGGAGAAGGTTTAATGATGAGTGTGTTTTAATGGCGGAAAGTATGAAAAAACTGGAGCTCAACATTATCTTTGGCCTGCAAGAGGGACTCATATCTGGCCTCATAACATCTCCCCTTACTATCCAGGAACGCTGAGAATTTTGGCTCATGCCATCCTACCAATGTTATAAGAATGATCATCTAGGAGTGATGGAACTCGATTCCATTATCCTATGTGTATTGACAGGCTACCAAAATTTGGTTCAACAGGTATGGTTCCTAGCTAAACATTACTCCTTTCGTGCTCTGCGTGACTACTGCAATAAATCCTTTCGATGCCTCTTATTTTCGGCATTTCCTCAATAGTTTGTAAGCCATAAGATTGTTGGTGAACCTTGTCACATTGTCGTCGATATCCTTTAGCACAATTCCCCTATTATCACGACGGGTGCCAAACTATGCTTTAACTAGCTCTGCAATTTCTTTCTCGCACACCTTGTTATCCAAGTATTCCTATTGTTGCACGTCGAATGTAGGGAGTCCTATGACCTTGGAAATCAATGCCACATCTATATGTACTAGCGTTTCCATCCACAATATTCCTCCATGTACAGGGGAGACTAGTTGTTTAACACAAAGCTCGATGTTCTTACCGCGTCTGAAATGTGGTATATCCAACAGGTTCATGATCCCAAAGTTGTACAACCCCATTAACCAGTGCGCGGGCTCCATTATAGGTTTACCCAGGGGTCCAATTTGCCCTGTGTTTGATAGGTACGACTCTTCAGCAAAATCTATGAATTTGGTAACATCACGCACATTGTGGTCAGAGTATCTAAGTTTGGGAATATTTCCCAACATATCATCCACAATAATCACTTTGCCTAGGAGATATGGGATTGCAATATCCATGGTTTCTTACACCTTTATTTTCTATCCCACAACAGATGGGCCTTCCTCTGCTGTGTCTGCATCCTTTTCTTCCCTTTCAAACTCCGACCGATTGGTGATATATTCGACCAAAAGTTCCTCGTGTTCGTGGGTCTATCGTGGTCCCATGGTTTCGTCAAGCTTCGCAGGGGTCTCAACCTTAGGGTTCGAAATACCATTCTAGACCCCGAAGCTCTGCCCTATTTCCCCTTGTTGCATTGTCGATCTTTCCTCTTCGACCCATGTCAGGCTGATTGATTCTGTGTCCGAGGTGGTAACATCTTCCAGCTCAACCATGTTCTCGGGCTATGTCATTCTTTCCTTATGCCTTTGGCCCTGTCGAGTAACTTGGACGTATTAGCCTAGCGCACTGAAATTTAGTGGGGTCATCCTCTCTTGAATTCACACACTTGCTTTCTTATGCGTAAAATGCTAGCTAGGGAACACACTCTTTTTCTCTCTCTGTGCTAAAAAATTTCTAAGTTTTGAATAAATGTGTGTGTTTCGCCTTTTATAGACCCGATCATATTTATTTTTCACTTTTCGTGTGCATTTGTGCCGAGTGTAAATTTTCCTACGCATTGTCTTCTGATGTTTGCCATGGTAATAACTACGCGTAACTTTTTTCGCACTTTCTTATGGTTCAATCAACTTCTGTGTCTTTTTGTGTTTTTCTGCCATTTTCCATTTTTGTATTTATTTCTTTCTTCTTTTTCTCTTTTTTATTTCACTTTATCATTTTTATATCCCAATCTCTGTTATAATACACTATATACATGCCTTTCTCACTGCGTTGTTACTTTTAAGGGTTAGTAGGTCGATTGTCCCTGTATAGTTTTAGTAGACTACCGTTGATCATTCCTTTCAGTTTTGTTCCTCCCAAATATTTTAGCTGCACAGATCCCCCATCTGTGACAATATTGAATTCATATGGCCCTAGCCAATGCATTCGAAACTTACCAGGATGTTGAAAAACTTTACTGTCATAGAGAAGGACTAGGTTTTCCTCAAAACTCTTCTTCTTAATATGTCTATCATGCTAGGATTTGTCTCTTGATTTCTATACTTCCTCATGAAATCCTGCCAGAATCCTGTCCTCTTCCATTTTCATTAGTATATTTAACCTTTCCTGTATTGCGCCTCTTTCTTTCATGTTGGTAATCGTTGCTATGCACAGACTCGGTACCAAAAATTCCAATAGCACTACTGCTTCCTACCCATACACCAATCTAAATGGTGTTTGTCCTGTCAACTTCTTACATGAGGTCCTATATGCCCACAATATTTCTCGTATATTCAAGTCATAATCATCTCTATTGACATTGTAGATTTTAGTCAGAGCATTTTCCAAGATCTTATTGAAAGCTTCTATTGTTCCATTTTCCCGAGGATGTTATGGTGATAGAATTCAAAATACTTAGTCATAGCCCTGATGGTACTATTGATAAAATCAGTGCCTTATCACTCATTAAAATACTTGGACATTCAAATCCATTGATCACTTGCTCAAACAAGAAGCGTGGTATTGTCTTTTGCGCTACAGTCTTTGATTGGTGCTGCTTCTTCCCATATTGTTAAGTATTCAGTTGCAATAATGATATATATAGCTCCTGACATTTTTGTTGGTGGATTAATAGGTCCCACAAAGTCTATTTACCATTTGTCAAATACCTACAAAATCACTTGTGGCCTTACATGCATCTCATCCCTTATGTTGGGTTTTCCAACCCTCTGACAGACATCACATTTCTAGAAATATTCCTTGGCATATTTATAGAATATTGGCCACCATAATCATGTGTGAAATACCTTTTATGTAGTATCTTTTCCTCCATAGTGTCATCCAACTATTCCTTCATGAGATTCTACCAAAATTCTGGGTCTTTCATGTTCCAATACACACCTTCTCAAAATGCTATCTGTGCCCATCAAAAATTTCCTACAATAAGTTGATAGTCTTCACCTCTGAATACAATATTTTTCTTCTATGTAGTGATAAAATCTCGTGGCACAATCCTTGTAATTAATTATTCAACAATATTAGCAATGTGTTCATCAACTACCTGTACTGAAAATAATTGTGCATCAGGGAAGTTGTCTTCCAAGTTAGTAGGTTCTTCTCCATTAGTTACCCTTGACAGGTGATCAGGTCCAACATTTAGCTTCCCTGTTTTGACGATCACTTCAAAATCAAATTCTTTAAATAAGAAATATCCATCTATAGATCCTCCCCCCCAACATTGGCTTGTTGACTAGATATTTGAGGGCAGAATGCTGTGAACATTTTAAAGTGTTTCCTCAGTAAGTAGTGCCTAAACTTCTATAGTGAATATACCATGGCTAGGCCTTCTCTTTCTGTGGTGTTGTAATTCTTCTCTGATTCTAACAATTTTCTTCTTGCAAAGGCTATAGGATGGTCTAAGTCCCCTACTCCTGGTTGTGCCGTAATTGCTCCAAGTGCTATCGCCAATACATCTACATGCACACGAAATGTCTTTTCCCAGTTTGGGAATACTAAGATAGGTGTTGTGACCATTTTTTCTTTTAAGGTGTCCAATCCTTGTTGACAGTCCTCATTCCACTGAAATATGGTGTCATTTTTTAACAGTTTTTCCATTGGTGTAGTAATCTGCGCATACCCTTTTATAAATTTCTTGTAATACCCTATATGTCCTAATGTTTCTCTCAATTGTCACACTGAATTTGGTAGTGGTAAATTAACAATGATTGCAATCTTATCAGGATACACTAGTAAACCTTGTTTACACACTATATGTCCCAACAATATTCCAAAATGTGTCCCAAAAATGCATTTATTGATGTTCAATGAAATCTGACATTGTCGGCATCTTTCCAACATGAGTCTTAACACTTCTACATGATTTTTGAACAAACTATATACAGTTCAATCATCCATATATAATTCTAGAAACTGATGTATGAACTCCTTAAAAGCAACTATGACTACTCTTGAAAATATGGTTGGTGCATTCTTCAGCCCAAATGGCATGACTGTATATTGGTAGGATACCCATTCTGTAGCAAAAGTAGTCTTATACCTATCTTATGGAACTATTTTGATCTGATGGTAGCCTGAGAATCCATCTGCGAATATGCTTCATGGCCTCCCACATTCTCTAATACCTCATCTGTAAAAGAGGTAGGAAAAAGGTCATGTAAGAAAACATCGTTCAATTTTTTGAAATCTACCGTAGGACTTATCCATTCAGATTCTTCCACTAGTTATATGATACCAACTTCCAAGATCCTGTGAATTTCTTCTTTGACTTTCTTCTTATATATTGGTTTCAGTCTGTAGGGTCTTTTCCTGTGTTAGGAACCAAATATCAATATATCATAGAAAAACCTTAGAATAAGTACTCAAGGCCTTGAAAAAGAGAGAAATTTAGATAATAAGCCTCTTCGAGGTGGCAACATCCTTATGCCCACATAAATGTTCAATTACAAGATGATTCCAAATGAAAATGTCTCGTTATATATAGGAGACTAGGAGGTATAATTACAACTAATGGATTAAAGTTGACATAAATAAAATAACATTACTAATGTAAGATGCCCCAATTAAGGGGTAATGAGCCACTATTTAGGGCTTATCATGCCCCTCCCCTTGAGACATGTGTTTTCCACAACACTTGAGTAACTCTGGATGCTTCTGTATAAAATACTCATCTTCCCAAGTGGAATCTTCAGCCGATAGTTTCCTCCATTTAATGAGATACTCTGAAATGGATCTATTCCTCAGCTAGCAAATTCTTGTGTCAGTGATGGCTTCATGCTCCAATATGATTTTTCCTTCCTCATAAAGTTCTGGAAATATAGTTTGAACTGGGATCTTTTCACCTATAACCTTCTTTAAGCATGAAACATGGGAAATTGGGTGTACTCGTGAAGATGCAGGCATCTCCAATTTGTATGCCATAGTACCAATCTTTTGCAACACCTTATAAGGGCCATAGTACTTTGGTGATAATTTATTATCCTTCTTGGCTT
>JASDQU010307879.1:6263-22015 GCA_032191745.1 Picea mariana
AAAGTGAAGTGATGAGTGTACTATAAGTCAAAGTGGATACAAAATAGATTATTTAAATAATAAAGTTAATGGAGAAATTAATAAGTGGACAAGTGATTAGAAGTGGGTTAGCCCTAAAATAAGGAAAGTTGGTTAAGATGGTTAGAAGGTAACCCCTTGAGAAAGCTACATGAAAGTATAAATAAGAGGCAAGGGTCTCTCGTTTTTAATCACACTTGAGAATATTGAATATCTACAAGTAATTGAGGTAACCAAAGGATATATTAGCCGAATTTCATAGGGAAGGTGAAGTAAAGAAGACCGAAATTCAAGGGAGGATAAATTCTTTTGATGATTCTTTCTAAGGTATGATATTTACAGGTCATCTCACCATTTTTGCAATAAAATTTTTTCTAGAATGATTCAGACCGTGAAATTAAGAGGTCGTTGAGGAAACATATCCAAGTAGTTGTGATAAACATTTCAGCTTGTGGGTCATTGTATTTTTGGAGTTACGCTCCGTGGAAAATAGGGTTTGTGGCTAGTCCTGAAACTAGTCTAAAACAGGTGTTTCGGGTAAAAACATCATAACTTCTTCATAACAGATCCAAATTCAGTAAGACCAAATGTATTGGTTAGAGTACAGTATTTAGTATTTTTTGTATCATTTTCAGATCCATACAACAAACATTCTGTGTGGGGCACACTCTACAAGTTCGCTCTCTAGAATAAGCAAGAATTCAACAAGGTATGCCATTTTTTCTATAACTCATTTTCTGAGAGGTTCCAAGTAGTGAAATCTGAAGGAATTGCATAAAAGACACCGAAGAACATTGTGTACCATTTTTAGATCTTTATTCATTATAGGTACATAGTTATTATTATTTCAAGTTAGGGTTGTTGACTAATCCAAAATTAGTCATGTAAGACTAAAGTGAAGTTTGATGAAAATGCTAGTCGATTGTTGTTAAAGATAAGGAAGGTTTGTAGGTATGTGATCATATACACCGGGTCTATTTCAGAGTTACAAATCATATTTGGATGATGAAATTGATGAGGGCTTTTGGTTGAGGTACATGTTGGGTACATGGTTGAGACAAGTAGTTGATGAGTTGGCATATACATAAGGTGTATAGTTGATGATGTTGGTACATCTTGATGAGTTATAGTTTATGTGTATTTGATGCATGATTGGTACATATTTGGTGCATGGTTGATGCACCCATTGATGGTACAGGTTGAGGTACAATTTGGTGCATGGTTGATGCACTTTTTTATGGTATAGACTGATTACATGTTGTTTGGTACATGTTGGTGCATGGTTGATGCACTTGTTTATGGTACAAATTGATTACAGGTTGGTGCATGGTTGATGCACTTGTTTATGGTACAGGCTGATTACAGTTGATTGGTACAGGTTTACAACAATATATCTCATAGTGATACCGTGACAGTGGTTCCATCATTCTACTTTTATTTCAGGGCGGTTGGACGGGGCAAGGATAGGTGGTTGTATCCACCTTACAGTTGTAGCCGGATAACATAGGGGGTTGTAGCCTCCTTCTAGTTGTAGCCAAAGAATTGGGGGGTTGGAGCTTCCTTGAGGTTGTAGCCTGAGAAACTAGGGGGTTGGAGCCTCCTTCCAGTTGCAGCTAGAAAACAAAGGAACTTGGTGCTTCCAATGAATGTAATTCTTAAAGACATATAAGAAAAAGCATTATGTGGTTTTCTCCCACTTTGGGTTTCCACGTAAAAACATTGGTGTAATGTGTATGTGTATGATTTCTCATTTGTTCATTGTTTATTTACTTTGCAACTATTGGATGATAATGTTACATTGATATGACACTTGCATTTTGTGGTTAAAAAGCATTATTGATCTATTACTAATTCACCCCCCCTCTCAGTAATCGAACAATTGGAATCAGAGTCGGTTCCTTCAAGAATCAGTTTAACCACTGAAAGGTAGATCATGGAGAGAAAAAACATGTATAAACATGGAATACCACAGTTTGATGGACATAAGTATGCTGCAACGTCCCCATTGTTACGTTTACAAGCGACACAATAGAGCAATTTTTTTTTTCTTTCAAAAATAGGAGAACAATGATGAGTACATCTAGACGACACAATAGGTGGTGAGCCCCACGCCCATAGAGCAGGAAGAAATGACTATGACTCCACACACTAGCACAAGGGAAACTCGGCGAAACATGCGTAGTTCAACAAGGAGGGACGGATTCCCGCCCTACGTAAACAAGACACACCTACAAGCTAAGGGACAACATCCCCCTCTTGACACAATGGCCTGGATGAACAAGACTTAGAACCTCAAGGCATGCGACCCAATGCAAGAAGGCGTTCAATCCAAGCGCCAATAGTAGTTTACAACAATCAACAACACCGCCCCCCGGATAACTCCGACCGACAATATGCAAGATGATAAACCTCGATTCAAAGGGGGCATGAATGATAGGAGGATTCTTGTTTCATACAAGGCATCCAGTATGGTGAATTGACTAGACCCATCACCCCTTCCAACTCGACCTAAGGCGCAAGGCGCATAAATTCCAAATAGCTAAAGGCTATTAATCATTATAGTTGATGCATCTATTAACTATCGTCCCTCACACTTGCATAAGGTAATCAACCATTAAGCCTACAACCTTTAGGTCTAACAGCCCTATTAACTCACCAAATCACTTTTTCCCAACCCAAGGTAATCCTAGCTCGTTTAAACAAACAAAAACTTAACACCTTTGCAACTCTAACACTGTTAACAATTTCTCCTATAACACTCTACAACCATATCTTCCAGGATCCTTTTATTTAAGAGGGTGAATTAGTTAAGTCGTTCAACTAAAAAGGGTTGAAATATAAGTTCCCAAAGAAGAAGATTAAGTAAGGTTGTTCCTCCCCAAAACAAGTAAATTGTTGGCCATCGTTACAGCTATTGTTGTCCATAAAACATTGCCAACATAACTTTGGTAATACTCAAATGCTATCAAAACTATCGAGCCACCTTATATCTACACCATTACCCATAACAATAATACACTATTACTCATAGTAATAAAGCTGTCGATCTAGCTATTGTAACCGTCAATTTCAATGTGAGCAACACACAACTAATAAAAGACTGATGTTGATGCAACTATCGTTACGGTCAACCTGTCATACATTCTAGGCTGTCAATAAACATTAAGACACTGAGCATTGACATTACTGACCACATCTAAAATGTCAAAACATTAAGGATTTCCATGGTGGCCTGGGATACAATAATGGAAGGGCAGATACATAACAAAAAGAGAGTCACGGACTTTGTCCCTCCATATGGGAACGTTGGCAAAGATAAATTCCCATTGCACAACTGATGTGAAACCATTAAAACACCAGTGACAACCTTCTCTTCCATACAATAATTTACTGAAGGTGATTGGCTGAGGAAATATCATTGTGTAAAAAAAAAAAGAAATGCTGTGAAAGAGGTATTCGACAAGCAGTTACTTACCACCTAAACTCAGGAGTGATTTAAAGATTCGTCTCACACTCAATTAAAGGTGTGGATCCGCTTCCTATCAAGGTGAGCCGTCACAATCATTTACAGGTGTATATGTAGGCATCACAGGGCCAACTCCGCCATTCACAGCATGGAAATCATGGTCAGTGGCGGATAAAACATAGTCGGAACAGTTTGCAATTTCAGGGTCCGCTAGGAAGGTGAAACACAGTCTGGGCATTTCACTGATTAGGGTAGCGTTTCCTTCTTCTGGTCTTGGGGATTGTTCAATGTTTTAGATGGTGCTATACTAGCCTTCTGACCATGAAAGGCTTGCGGCATAGACTGCGATCTACCTTCCCAACGGACCACAAATTCGCCCACTGCCCAGACTGTGTTTCACCTTCCTAGCGGACCCCAAAATTGCAAACTGTTTCGACTGCGTTTTATCCACCACTGACCACGATTTCCATGCTGTGAATGGTGGATTTGGCCCTGTGATGCCTATGTATACACCTGTAAATGATTGTGATGACTCACCTTGATAGGCATCAGATCCACACCTTTAATTGAGCATGAGACGAATCTTTAAATCACTCCTGAGTTTAGGTGGTAAGTAACTGCTTGCCGAATACCTCTTTCACGACGTTTCTTTTTTTTTACACAATGATCTTTCCTCAGCCAATCACCTTCAGTAAATTATTGTATGGAAGAGAAGTTTGTCACTGGTGTTTTAATGGTTTCACATCGGTTGTGCAGCGAGAATTTATCTTTGCCAACATTCCCGTCTGGAGGGACAAAGTCTGCGACTCTCTTTTTGTTACACTGGTGTTTTAATGGTTTCACATCGGTTGTGCAGTGGGAATTTATTTTTGCCAACGTTCTCATACGAAGGGACAAAGTCCGTGACTCTCTTTTCATTATGTATCTGCCCTTCCATTATCGTATCCCAGGCCACCGTGGAAATACTTAACGTTTTGAAATTTTAGATGTGGTCATTAATGTCAGTGCTCAGCGTCTTAATGTTTATTGACAGCCTGGAATGTATGACAGGTTGACCGTAACAATAGCTGCATCGACATTAGTATTTTATTAGTTGTGTGTTGCCCGCATTGAAATTGACGGTTACAATAGCTAGATTGACAGCTTTATTACTATGAGTAATGGTGTATTATTGTTATGGGTAATGGTGTAGATATAAGGCGGCTCGATAGTTTTGACAACATTTGAGTATTACCAAAGTTATGTTGGCAATGTTTTATGGACAACAATAGCTGAAATGGTGGCCAAAAATTTACTTGTTTTGGGGAGGAATAACCTTACTTAATCTTCTTCTTTGGGAACTTATATTTCAACCCTTTTTAGTTGAACGACTTAACTAATTCACTTGCTTAAATAAAAGGATCCTGGAATATATGGTTGTAGAGTGTTATAGGAGAAATTGTTAATAGTGTTAGAGTTGCAAAGGTGTTAAGTTTTTTTTTGTTTAAATGAGCTAGGATTACCTTGGGTTGGGCAAAAGTGATTTGGTGAGTTAATAGGGTTGTTAGACCTAAAGGCTGTAGGCTTAATGGTTGATTTCCTTTCGCATGCGTGAGGGACGAGAGTTAATAGATGCATCAACTATAATGATTAATAGCCTTTAGCTATTTGGCATTTATGCGCCTTGCACCTTAGGTCGAGCTGGAAGGGGTGATGGGTCTAGTCGATTCACCATATTGGATGCCTTGTATGAAACAAGAATCCTCCTGTCATTCGTGCCCCCTTTGAATCGAGGGTTATCATCTTGCGTCTTGTCGGTTGGAGTTATCCNTTGGTGGTTGGATTGAACACTTTCTTGCGTTGGGTCATGCGCCTTGAGGTTCCAAGTCTTGTTCATCTAGGCCATTGTGTCGAGAGGGGGATGTTGTCCCTTAGCTTGTAGGCGTGTCTTGTTTACGTAGGGTGGGAAGTCGTCCCTCCTTGTTGAACTATGCATGTTTCGTCGAGTTTCCCTTGTGCCAGTGTGTGGAGTCATAGTCATTTATGCCTGTTCTACGGGTGTGGGGCTCACCACCAGCTGTGTCATCTAGCTGTACTCATCATTGTTCTCCTTTTTTTGGCAAAAAAAAAATTTCTCTGTTGTGTCGCTTGTAAACATAACGATGGGGACGTTACATATGGTATTAGAGTGAGGTTCAACCCTGCGACTATGGATCGCCATGCTTTCCACTGTGGTGAACCCTTGAGTCTTAACCTAACACTATTTAAAAATTTAAATTACCCTTGCGATAAGCATGGTTAGATGGCACCGTAGAGATTCACAGCGTGGTATCGTAGATGGAAGTGTGACGCCCCCAGAAGTTTCGCACCCTCAGAGTCTAACCCCCAAGGGGAGGAACAAGTCCTTGGGCTGGATTCGCTTGTAGCAAGGGATGATGTTGGTCTGACAAGGCCCTTCCAAGTAATGTCAAAGGCCTCGACTCACCATCAGTACTGAGATGAGTCCGGGGCACCTATATCCATGAAGGTCCACAGCGCGCCCTAGATAGTACCGTTAGCATCCAACAAGAACTCGAGAGAGTTGAGTTCTCGAGTCCACAAGTGTCGCGAACGGCTGTGCCATCGAGGCACGAATGTATATAAGGGCAATGTGCTTCACACCCCGCACTTACAACCTCCAACGTGAAGGTCTGCATGGTGGTCTTCCAACTGAAGAGGAGCGATCTTCTATGGCAGAAGATGCTCCTGCCACATTTGAACATGGTCGTTGACGACGTGTCATGGGAATTGTTCGATGAATGGTTCCAGGAGAAGTATATTTCTGAGGAATTCATTTAGTGTCAGCTCAATGAGTTCGACGCCTTGCGACAATTCCGTCACATAGTGCCCGAGTGCGAGGCCCATTTTAGAGTGTTTTTGTATGCTCCGCATCTTCTCCCATAAGCTTAAGGAGTTCGAGTTTGGCCTTATTGTTAGAATTCAGCTTCTACTGTAGGTACCAGGAATACTGGACCAAGGAAAGTGCGTTGGATTGTGGCGTTCCACATTACCAGCATTCCTTCCCAGAGGAAAGGACTAGCGTTTTTGGATCAATCGGACCCACTACCGCTGAAGTTTTGGGGCAAGGCCCATCGGATTCATGCAACAATGAATAACCACCAAGCAGAGCATCAGTAGACTGTGCTAGAGACACCAGGTACCATCGCTGACCAGACCCTTAGTATCTTGATAGATCCCTTTGCTGTCGAGATTTTCATTCCTGGTGCAGTGCTAAAGGATTAAGGTAAAGGCAGTCGAACAGGATGAGTTTAGCTTCATAGAAATGGCATCGAGAGCCAAACAAAAGGTTGGAGGAAGGGTTACGGGATGTATCCTTAACCTGGGAGAGTTTGTCACCAGGGCCAACCTGTATGCCATGATCTTAGGATCTTATGACATCGTGATTGGTATGGACTGGTTGGAATCACATGAGGCGATACTCAACTGTAAGATGAAATGGTTGAGCTTGGTCGATGACAAGGGACAAAGACGTGTGATTGTAGGGCAGAACCAAGGAATTTCCCTAAGGTTAATTTCTTCCTTGTATCTTCAGAAGAGCATGTGAAAGGGATGTAAGCTTTATGTAATCCTTGCGTTAAACGAGAAGGGAGTAGCAAAAGGTATTGAACACCTTCTGGTGGTGAGAGAGTTTGTAGACGTATTTCCAGAGGAGTTACCTGGAATGCCATTGGAGAGGGAATTGGAGTTTACCATAGACCTAAAACGGGGGACTGAACCGATAGCAAGAACGCCTTATCGGATTTCAACCCCGGAGTTACAAGAGTTGAAAATGAAACTGAAGGAGTTTTTGAACCTAGGACTGATGCGTCCTAGGGTGTCACTGTAGGGTGCACCTGTTATTTTCATACGAAAGAAGGATGGATCATGGAGGCTCTGCATTGACTACTGTTAATTGAACAAGGCCACGATCAAGAATCAATATCCGTTGCCGAGGATTGATGATCTGTTCGATCAAATGAAGGGTGCAACAGTGTTCTCCAAGATTGATTTGCGATCAGGGTTTCACCAGTTACAGATCAAGGAGGATGATGTCCCTAAGACTGCCTTTAAGATGAGGTTTGGACATTACGAGTTTATTGTTTTACCGTTTGGACTAACAAACTCCCCAGGGGTATTTATGAGTTGGATTTACGGGGTGTTCCGCAAGTACTTGGACAAGTTCGTCCAAGTGTTCATTGACGATATTTTGATTTACTCTCGGACGACGGAGGAGCATGACGAGCACTCGCGCTTGGTACTACAGTGTTTGTGAGAGCACAAATTGTTGGGAAGTTTACCAAATGCTCATTTTATCAATCGAAGATTCACTACTTAGGGCATGTCATCCCCGACGAAGGCATCGTCATGGATCCAACCAAGGTTGAGGCTATTATGCAATGGCCTGTGTTGACGAATGTCCCGGAAGTGCGTAACTTCATGGGTTTAGCAGGATACTATCGACGATTCATCAAGGGGTTTTCGAAGATAGCAAATCCAATCACAGAATTGGAGAAGAAAAGAAAGAAGTTGTTTGGACCAAGAAATGCACAGAAGCATTTCAAAAGCTCAAGGAGTTGTTGACAACAACACCGATACTAAAGGTCCCGGACATGAACATGAACTTCTTGGTATGCACTGACGCATCCAAGGAAGGCTTAGGCGGAGTCTTGATGTAAGATGGACGAGTGATCACTTACATTTCAAGGAAATTGAGAAGGCATGAGGAGAACTACGTGACGCATGATTTGGAGTTGTTAGCCATCGTATATGCCTTGAAGGTTTGGAGACACTACCTTATTGGACGAAAATTTGAACTAAAGACTGACCATTGTGGACTACAACACATCTTTACGCAAAGCGACCTGAACGCACGACAACAACGTTGGTTGGAATTGCTTTGCGAGTACAACTTCGAGATTAATTACATAAAAGAAAGAGCGAACCGAGTGGCAGATTCATGGAGTCGGAGACCACACATCTTTTCGGTGCTGCCTCTTCAAATGAATCTACGTGAAAGGAGTCTAACTTTACAACATGTTGATGACTGGTACAAAGAGGTCGAGGGTTTTATCGGCCAAAACAAAATGATGGTACCACGATTTGAAGGATTTTCATTTGATAGCGATGGTTTATTGAGGTTTAAAAAAAAATCGGATCTACATACAGTTGAACGACGAGTTGAGGATGTTGGTCCTGAGCGAGGCTCATAGAGCAGTTTACATGGCTCACCCGGGAGTCACAAAGATGAGGGCATACCCTAAACCCTTATTCTTCTAGAAGGGAATGAAGGAAAACATAGTCAACTATGTGGCCAGATGTCTAGAATGTTAGTAGGTAAAGGCTGAACATGGAAACCCAGCAGGATTACTACAACCGCACGCGATTCTGGAATCGAAATGGCAGGTTATTTCGATGGATTTTATTGTTGGATTTCCACTAACGGCAAGGAGACATGACTCGATTTTCGTAGTAGGAGACACTTTGACAAAGAGTTCTCACTTTATTCCTATGCATATGATGTATCAGGCATTTGACATAGCTAGAGTTTTCATCCGTGAGATTGTGAGGTGCATGGCGTGCCTAAGAGGATTATATCCAATCGGGGATCAATGTTTACTGGATGATTTTGGATGAGTTTTCAAGAGGCCTTGGGAACCCAACTTAACTTTAGTACTGTGTATCACCTGGAGACTGACAGGCAGACTGAATGAATGAATTAGACCTTGGAGGACATGTTGCGCATGTTTATGATGGACCAACAAAAGGGTTGGGAAGAATTCTTGCCATTGGTGAAGTTCGCTTACAACAACAGTTACCAGAGCACCATTAAGATGGCGCCTTTCGAGTTCTCTATGGGCGACCATGTCAGATGCCTTTGAGTTGGGATCAGCTTGAGGATATGGTCCTAGTGGGACCAGAAGTGATCCAAGAAATGGAAGAGAAAATGCAAACAATAAGACGAAGGATCCATGAAGCGCAAGATCGACATAAGAGTTATGTCGATGTGCATCATGTCGACCACAGTTACGATGTGGCGATCGAGTATTCTTGTGGTTGAAACTGCATAAGAGTTCGATCCAGTTGGAAAAAGGAACTAAAATATCTCCTAGGTTCATAGTAACCTACGATATTGGGGAAAGGAGAGGCCTGCGGCCTATTGACTAGCCTTGCTCGATTCTTGAGGCGTATGCATGATGTATTTCAGGTATCTGTTGAGACTTTATGATTCATGATCCTTCACATGATTTGACTTGAGAACCTTGTGGGTGTTAGATGAGGTGCGCTCACGGCTGAGCCAATCCGCATCTTGGATCATCGCGTTCAACAGCTACGACATCGAACGATAGATCAGGTCAAGGTCCAGTGGGACAATTATAGTCCACACTCAGCGACCTGCGAGGACGCATATGATATGCGCCAACAGTTTCCATTTTTGTTTGATGATAGACATATGATACCATGATACACTTTATTTCGGCATATATACTGTGAAACTTCGGGATGAAGTTTAGACGAAGAGGGGGTGTATGTAACGTCCCGCTCTGGCGCACTGAGCGAACTTATTCTTTAAGGACACTTGGTCGCAAGTGATCCAGATTATTATGCTTTTAAAACTTTTGATTTTAATTATGAGGCATTATGGGTCGATGACATGTTGTTTTACTACATTGACATAGACATGTGCTACTGACTCGGTTTTACTGAGTGTGCAAGATCTTGGACCTCGAGGATGCAGAGGCATCGATAGAACCCCTTGGACTCCGGATTGAGTCAGGGAGTGTATCATTGGGGTTTGATTGTATTACTATGATATAAGTGCATCTGATTAGATGACATGATATGGATATATTCTGACATGATTTGTTGATGATGCAGGCTGACGATAGCTTGCCGACCAGACTCACATATGGAGTAAAGGGGTCACACATGACTACCAGAGATGTTGAGGGAGAGGTGTGGACAACAGCCTTGCCACATCCTACTAGCACTCCCGTCATGGCTCAAACTGTAGGTTAACATTTACCTAGTTCAAGAGGACCCACAATGCCATGAGGGCAGACTGCGACAGTCACTCACGATGATTCTAAGGGGCGCACAATAAGGCGGGGGCCTTATTCCTTAGAGGCCCTTAGTCTCCAACAAGTTCACCTATCGGAGTATTGACTCCAGAGGTTATTGATGTCTACCAATCAATCAAGAGGTGAGTGGCACCCTTGGAGCACGTAGTGCGTCCTGAATGGCACATCGCGCACAGGAACAGATGAGGCGAGTGGCACCCTTGGAGCACCTAGTGTGTCCTGAAGGGCACGTCATGCTGTTGATGATAGAGGAATGAACCTAGATAGCCTTAGGACGAATAACGTGTTAAATATTTTTAAAACAATTTCCCTAATTAAATGTCACCCAGCACAAAATTTAAGGTTTAAGTCTAAACTATGATAGTGGTCAAATTTTATCTCTCTATAAAATAAAATAATAATAAAAAGAATAAAAATAGAAATAACTTAAATAATAATTATGACCTTCGTTAAGTCTTGTAACATGAAGGGAGTAAGAAATTAATTTATTCATAAAAATAAAATATGTGTTTATAAAATGTAAAAAGGGGAATTAATTGTTTTATCTTTATGATAATTTAAAATATACTAATTTAATGATAAAGGGAAAAGGGGTTAAATTCCACACTTACCTTTTTGAGTTCTAATAAAAAGGGGAAAGAGGGAAAATAAAAAAAATAGGAAACTAGGGAAAAGAGGTAACATAAAAAGGGAAAGGGGGAACTTAAGGGAAAAAGCAGAAAGTCAACTTAGTAAAGAATCTACCATTTAAGAGCTTTCTAATTTTAAACTGAATTAATAATTTAATAATAGAGAAAGCCTTTAAAACCTGTAAGGGAATGTGGGGGACACCTAGGAGTGATGCTAGGATTAACTCTAGGTGGGTGAGGGAAATAAGAGAATTTAAATTAATTAAAGAAATTAATTAATGGAGGAATGAAGGGGATGGGTGACACTTGTACAAAGAAGAATTTTAAGGAATTTATTTTAAAAACTTTAATTTAATGAAATTTTAGGAAAGAAAGGCAGTTTGAAACTCTATATATTGAGGGAGGGAGAAGGATGAAGGACCTTCTTCTGTTTGTGTAACGTTACGCTGCATAAATATCTACTTGACTGATTTACTTGTGGGAGTTGGAATACCCAGCTCGGAGAGGAGTCGTAGCTCGGCCTTGCGAGGCAAGCTGGAAGCTAGTTGTAAACTTTGGATAGTGTGTGTGGCCCCTTTGTGGCTCGGGGGTCTAAGGGGGAAGAAGAGTACCCCTAGCATTGGATGGGAGGTACTAGTGAAGTCTCGACGGTCGGCGAGTGGGAGTTGCACGGAGCATGCGAATGTCACTCAGAGAGAGCGAACAGGCAATGATACGCTTCTTCGTTTGAATGGTAGATTGTTGTAGGTTTTATGATTGGATCTGCATGTTGATTATGTAAGTAGATTGGATATTTAGATTGATAGCTGAAATTTTTCTTAGCCTAGCTCTTTGGTTGTTGTCTCCTATGGCCTTGTTTTCCTTCATGTCTTGACCACTTGGTTGCGATAGATTGTGTTCTTAATGGTTGTTTCCTTTCGTCCTTAGCTCCTTAGTCCTTGCCTGAGCAGTTGGCCAGGAGCCTGATCTATGGTCGTCACCTTAGCATTAAAAGACCTATGGATCTCAACACCCTGCTTTTTTGTGCGAGGATGATGAGTGAATGATGAACCTATCCGTCGTCTACATCTGTTGTAGTCCTTGCCTGATTGTTTGACTTGCGTCGTCCAGTACGATCTCTGCATTTTGATTATCTTGCTTTCTTGTTGTTTATTTTTCTGCGCCTTAACTGATAGAATCCCTGCGATCCTTTCGATGAGTTATCCTTATGGCCCTGGCGTTCTCTTACTGTTGTCAGCATTTTTATATTGGTATCCCGAGATGTGATAAGTATTAACTTCAATCCACGTTTGTTTCTTGTTGGAATGACTTGTTTTTATTATTCTACATTGTCATTGGATGTAAAAAAAAATATAGTACCTCTGCTATTGTAATTAGATAATGGATAAAAAAATATATTACTTCAACGATTGTCATTAAGTAATGGCTGTAAAAACCTTACCTCTGCGATGGTAATTATGTAACGGATGCAAAAAAAATGTATTACTTCAGCGACTGTCATTAAGTAATGGCTGTAAGAATCTTACCTCGAAAATTGTAAATATGTAACAGATGTAAAATGTTGCCTCTGCGTTAGGCTGAATGATGAATGCAAATTATCCAGAGATGGAATTGTTTTCACCCTAAGTTAATATGTTTTTACAGTTTAGGAATGTGTTTTTATCTTGATCAGAGTGTTATTTTTGTTTTACTCCGAGTTCTGTAGTTTACCACGAATTACCTATTAGGGTTCCTGCGTCTTAATTGTCTACAATCTTATCACCTTTCAAATAGAAATTTCGCTCGGCGTGTCTATCACTTTTAATCAAATTTTTACCCAGCAACACGTCTGGGCATTTCATTGATTAGGGTAGCGTTTCCTTCTTTCGATGTTGGGGATTGTTCAATTTTTTAGACGGTGCTATACCAACCTTCTGACCATGAAAGGGTTGCAGCATAGACTGCGATCTACCTGCCCAATGGACCACAAATTCCCCCATTGCCCAAACTGTGTTTCACCTTCCTAGCGGACCCCGAAATTGCAAACTGTTCCGACTGTGTTTTATCCGCCACTGACCACGATTTCCATGATGTGAATGGTGGAGTTGGCCTTGTGATGCCTACGTATACACATGTAAATGATTGTGATGGCTCACCTTGATAGGCAGGGGATCCACACCTTTAATTGAACGTGAGACAAATCTTTAAATCACTCCTGAGTTTAGGTGGTAAGTAACTGCTTGCCGAATACCTCTTTCACAGTGTTTCTTTTTTTTTACACAACAATATTTCCTCAGCCAATCGCCTTCAATAAATTATTGTATGCAAGAGAAGGCTGTCACCGGTGTTTTAATGGTTTCACATCAGTTGTGCAGCGGGAATTTATCATTGCAGTTGGAAAACAAAGGAACTTGGTGCTTCCATTGAATGTAATTCTTAAAGACATATAAGAAAAAGCATTATCTGGTTTTCTCCCGCTTTGGGTTTCCATGTAAAAACATTGGTGTAATGTGTATGTGTATGATTGCTCATTTGTTCATTGTTTATTTACTCTGCAACTATTGGATGATCATGTTACATTGATATGACACTTGCATTTTGTGGTTAAAAAGAATTATTGCTCTATTACTGATTCACCCCCCCCCCCTCTCAGTAATCCAACAATTGGAATCAAAGTCGGTTCCTTCAAGAATCAGTTTAACCACTGAAAGGTAGATCATGGAGAGAAAAAACATGTATAAACCTGGAATACCACAGTTTGATGGACATAAGTATGCATTCTAGAGCAGAAGGATGAAAACATATATACAGGCACAGGGATTTGAAATTTTGAAATCTATAGTAGATGGATACAAAGAACCAGCAGTTCCGCCAACAAGTGAAAGAGCAATAAAACTCGGTCAAAATAATTCCAAAGCCACAAATGCACTTTTGAATGGTCTTGGTGAATCGATAGACACCAAAGTTATGCATTGTAAATCTTCTAAATAGATTTGGGACAAACTTCAAAATATTTATGAAGGAGATTCAAAAGTCAAAGCAACAAAGCTTCAAACTTACAGAGGTCAGTTCGAACAACTAAAGATGGAGGAAGATGAGAATATTGCAACTTACTTCTTACGAGTCGATGAAACAGTAAATGCAATCATAGGATCGGGAGAAGAAATTAAAGAATCTGTAATTTTTCAAAAGGTACTAAGATCTCTTCCTATGATATTTGATCATGAGATATCAACACTAGAAGAAAGAGTATATCTAAACTCAATAAGCATGGATGAACTACATGGAATATTCACAGCATATGAAATGAGAATTGAACAGGAAAATCTAGATATAAAAGAAACATCTTTCAAAGCATCCAAAAGGTCAAAGCAAAAGGAAAAGAAAAAAGAAAAAGAACATAACAACAACAATGACATCTCAGAAAATGATGAAGAAATGGCCAATTTTGTTAAGAGATTGAACAAGGGAACCAACAACATATATAAAGGTAAGATTTCATTGATTTTTTTTAATTGTGATGTTATTGGTCATTTTTATAACAAATGTGCTCATAAGAAAAATAAGGGGAATGATGAATATTACTCAAATAGCAAACAAACATATAAAGGCAAAAGAACCACAAAGAAAGTTTTCAAGAAAATCTTATGCACCAAAGAAGACATCTCCTCATCAGATGAATATGAAGTCAGTGACAATGATATAGAAAGAGTTCTCTTCATGGAAGTAGTAGACTCTGATAAAGAAGACACCGAAGAAGAATATGAAGAGGTAGAAGTTGACTACAAAGAAATTTTTTTGACTTCCATAGAAGTTATAAGAAGAGAAAAGAGGAAAAACAAGAAGCTACAAGAAGGAAGACACTCAAGAACTAGAGCAGATCATCACGGAATTGAAGGTTCAAATAGAAGAACTCAAAGAACAGTTAGAAGAAAGAGACATGATCATTGGAAATTTGGAAGAAGATATTGTCACATTGAGAAAGGATCTTCAAAAGAAAAATATGTAGAACAACTCAAGAGTTTTGGATGACAATATCAACAGTCAAAGGCCTAATCATGACAAGTCCAGAATTGGATACAATCAAACATAAATGGGATCAAGCTCCTGTTGGAGTTACTTCACACACACCTAGGATTTATTTTTCCTAAGGATATTCCTTGTTTATTAGTCATAATTAGTCATTATCCAATCTCCTATATTTTAGGGGAGAATATTCCACTTGGAGAATATTCTCTTTTAGTTGACACTTCAGTTTGACTAATTGAGTTAAGTTTATATGTTGCATTGGTTTTGTCACCATGAAACATTGGGATCATCACCAACTCACTACTCTTTGTTCAGTCAGTTAACTGAAGACTAGTCGACTAATTAACTTAGCTAGGTGGTAGTTCACTCCCATGCCTGAGAGACTAGACTAGGTGGTAGTTTACTCTTGTAACTATTGGTGTTTGTCCAGATCAATGTAGACCACCACTATGGCTCATTAGTTACTCATTTATTCTATATATATTGTAAATTATTCACTCTTTGAGTGTGGAATACGGTTAATGAGAATTATTC
>JASDQU010307879.1:37757-57527 GCA_032191745.1 Picea mariana
CAAAATGTGTTTTCAGGAATAAATTGAATGAATATGGACAAGTTACAAGGAACAAAGCTAGATTGGTATGTAAAGGATATGCACAGATTGAAGGAATCGACTTTGAAGAGACATTTTCCCTAGTTGCCAGAATGGAAGCAATCCATTTGATTTTAGCTTATGCATGCTCCAAAAATATTAAAGTGTATCAGATGGACGTAAAATCAACTTTTTTGAATGGGGAAATTGAAGAAGAAGTCTACATTGAACAACCAGAAGGATTTCAATTGTCAGAGAATGCAGACTATGTGTGAAAATTAAAGAAGGCCTTGTATGGTCTAAAACAAGCTCCTAGA
This sequence comes from Picea mariana, assembly GCA_032191745.1. NCBI lineage: Eukaryota > Viridiplantae > Streptophyta > Pinopsida > Pinales > Pinaceae > Picea > Picea mariana. Next base: position 38,093 of record JASDQU010307879.1, read on the forward strand.
GCATGGTACTCTAGACTGGATAAATATTTACAACAGACAGATTTCAGAAAATGAAGTGTAGACAACAACCTCTACATCAAGGTAAGTCAAGGTAATATTTTATTAATTGAAGTTTATGTTGATGATACTATTTTTGGTAGTGATCATGACAGGTTAAGACAGAAATTTGCAAAGGATATTCAAAATGAATTTGAAATGTTATTAATTAAAGAACTATCCTTTTTTTTGGGACTTCATAAACATCAAAGCAACCAAGGAATTTTTATTTCTCAAACCAAGTATATCATAGAAATGTTAAATAGGTTCGGAATGGAAGATTGAAAACCAGTTATCACTCCCATGCAAACCAGTAGCAAGTTAAGAAAAGATGATGATTCAAAGTCTACAGATCAGAGGCAATGCATGTCAATGATTGGCAGCCTACTATATGTGACAAAATCCATACCAGATGTAATGCAGGCAGTTGGACAGGTGGCGTGATTTCAAGCAGAACCAAAGGAATCACATGTATTATAAGTGAAGAGAATTTTCAGATATCTCAAAGGAATAGAAGAGTTTGGATTATGGTATCCAAAAGTAAAGGATATATCTCTTATTGCGTACACAGATGCAGATTGGGTAGGTTGTATTGATGACCGATGAAACACCAGTGGAGCAATGTTCTACTTGGGTGAGTGTTTAGTATCATGGCTAAGCAAGAAACAATCATTAGTATCTCCATCTACAGCCGAGGCAGAGTATATTACAGCAACAACATGTTGTACACAAGTTCTTTGGATGAAACAAACTTTGATAGATATATAGGTTGAGTATGATGAGCCCATTCCAATCTAATGTGATAATACAAGTGCCATCAGTATCTCAAATAATCCAGTGATGCACTCCAACACAAAGCACATTCCAATCCAGTATCACTTTCTACGGGAACAAGTTGCAAAAAATAACATTAGAGTTGAGTATGTGGGCAAAAAAGAACAAGTGACAGACATATTTACAAAACCACTTCCACGGGAAGCCTTTGAGTATCTTTGCCATAGAATCAGAGTTATTTCTACTCCAAAATGAATGTTTTTGAATGATTATCTTATATGTCTTAGATGTACAAGAGGAAGCACCATAAAGAGGACAATTCATTCAGGGGGAGTAGCCTCGGATGGAAAGATACATTTTCCATTGATGACAAAGGGGGAGAGATTCATTAGATGTAGAGAACAAAGGCATGGTTCCAGGGGGAGAAATGGTAACAGAGATGCAGAGGACATAGGCATGTTTCCAGGGGGAGCATGAGTGATATGACTTCAGTATTGCATGACATAATTTCAATTTTGCATCAATGTCAAAGTGGGAGATTGTTGATTAAGATTGGTTTTCATTGATTTCAACCCTTGAAAAAATCCCAATAACACAAAGGATGAACTCCAAAGTGGTCCCCTTATGGTGAAAGCCCTCACAAGAAGATGCTTTGCGGATTGAGTTATCCTAGAAGTATGGTTAGAAAACCCATGATTATTTGTGGAATAATGAGATTAAGGTCAATAAATTTTTCTATGAAACTATCCTATATGGATAGTGCTTGTCATTCCATTTTTGGTGGTATGTATAACGTCACATAACTCCTCATGGTTAGAGAGTTATGGCCATAAAAAGTTGGAGAACCCATGTTTAGGTAATGGACCCAAGTTTGGTTGATGAATAATGGTATGAGTATTGATAAATTTGCAAGTAATACTATTCTATATGGATATTACATGTCATTCCATTTCTGGTGATATGTGGAACGTCACATAACTCCTCACAGTTTGAGAGTTATGGCCTTACGAAGTTGGAGGACCCTCATATGTCATCTAGAAGCCCCAAAAGGTCAAAGTAGTCAAAGTGGTTTAAGAGATTTTAGAAGGTAAATAATAAAGTGAAGTGATGAGTGTAATATAATTCAAAGTGAATAAAAAATTAATTATTTAAATAATAAATTTAATGGAGAAACTAGAAGTGGGTTAACCCTAAAATAAGAAAAGTGGGCAAAGTGACCTAGACGATGTTTTTAAGAAAGCTACTTGGAGAGTATACATAAGAGGAAAGTCTCTCTCATTTTAGATCAGACTTGAGAATATTGAATATCTATAGGTTTCTGAGGTAACCAAAGGATATCTAAGCTGAATTTCTGAGGGACGGTGAAGAAAACAAGGCCGGAATTCAAGGAAGGATAAATTCTTTTGATGATGATTTCTAAGGTATGTTATTTACAGGTCATCCCACCATTTTCGCAATAATTTTTTTTCTAGAATGATTCAGACCGTGAAATTGTTATTCCATTGAGGAAACATATCCAAGTATCTATGGTAAACAATTCATCATGTGGGTCATTGTATTTTTGGAGTTACACTCCATGGAAAATAGGGTTTGTGGCTAGTCCGGAAACTAGTCTAAAACAGGTGTTTCGAGTAAAAACGTCATAACTTCATAACAGATCCAAATTCAGTAACACCAAATGTTTTGGTTATAGTACATTCTGTAGTATGCTTTGTAATAGTTTCATATTGATTCAAAAAATATTATGTGCAGGGCACTCTCTACAAGGTCGCTCTCTAGAATAAGTAGAAATTCAGCAAGGTACGCTATTTTTTTTATAACTCCTTTTCTGAGAGGTTCCAAGTAGTGAAACCTGGAGGAATTGCATAAAACACACTGAAGAAAATTTTATATCAGTTTCAGATATTTATTCATTACAGGTACACAGTTATGATTATTTCAAGTTAGGGTTGTTGACTAATCCAAAACTAGTCATGTGAGACTAAAGAAAAGTTTGATGAAAATTCTAGTCTCTTGTTGTTAAAGTTAAGGAAGGTTTCCAGGTATGTGATCATATACACCAGGTCTATTACAGAGTTATAAATAATATTTGTATGATAAAATTTATGAGGGATTTTGGTTAAGGTACATGTTGTGTACATGGTTGAGACAACTAGTTGATGAGTTGGCACATACATGAGGTGTATAGTTGATGATGTTGGTACATATTGATGAGTAGTTAACACATGATTGGTACATACTTGGTACATGGTTGGTTTCACTTGTTTATGATACAGGTTGATTACAGGTTGTTTGGTATAGGTTGGTGCATGGCTGATGCACTTGTTTATGGTACAGGTTAATTACAGGTTGAGGTACAGGTTGATCCATGGTTCATGATTATTGGTATAGGTTTACAATAGTATATATCACAGTGATAGTGTGAAAGTGGTTCCATCATTCTAATTCTACTTCAGAGTGGTTGGACGGGGCAAGGACATGTGGTTGTAGCCGGAGAACACAGGGGGTTGTAGCCTCCTTCTTGTTGTAGCCAGAGAATTGGGGAGTTGGAGCTTCCCTCAGGTTGTAGCCTGAGAAACTAGGGAGTTGGAGCCTCCTTCCAGTTGTAGCTAGAAAACAAAGGAAATTGGTGCTTCCAATGAATGTAATTCTTCAAGACATATAAGAAAAATCATTACGTGGTTTTCTCCGGCTTTGGGTTTCCATGTAAAACACTGGTGCACTATGTATGTGTATGATTGTTCATTTTTTCATTGCTCATTATTGGATGATAATTCTACATTGATATAACACTTGGATTATTTGGTTTAAAAAGGATTATAATTGTTCTATTATTGATTCACCCCCCCTCTCAGTAATCCAATAGCTAGTTGGCAGTGATACCAATCCTTAGACCATAGAAGAGCTCCATAAGAAAATTGAAATGGCTATCCAAGGAAATGTAAATGACGTGTAAAGTAAATTTATATGATTAAGTCTTGAAATTTTTTGGCTTTGTTGTTTTCTTTTAGTATAATTTGTAAAAAAATTACTTGTGAGTTTTGGAAGAAGCAAAAAATGTATTTTTTGAATATGTGCATGCAAGAGAATCTTATACTAGCCTTTAAATTTCAAAATATTAGCATTGAACATGATTGTTCTTGAATTGTACAGGTTTAGCCACAACTCATTTTGTTATTATAATCTCCTATTCATTTATGTTAAAAAAAATAATGAATTCATAAACTAATCCATTCAATGTTCCCAATTTAGTAATAATTTTACAAATAATATATCGCATGTTGTTGCAAGAAATGGAAAAATCCTTACTCAAACATTTTTTAATTTCCTCAGGCTAAGTGAGATACATGGGATTATAACCCTAGGTTTATAGCATGTCAAAAATCTCAATCAGACCTCAAGAAATGTGATTTTTGGATTTGATGCTATTTTATAAATATGATTTTTTTTTTATCTTTTACACAAACTAAATTGAAACAAAGTAGAAATTGTACTTGCAAAATGAATTTATGAAAATGTGTGGATAAACAAATGCCAAAAAATAAAAATATGAAAATCAATATACAATAAGTCTCATAAATAAGAAGAAATCATCAAATAATTTTATTAATATCAATATGAGTTACATATGAGTTTATATTTTCAAACACCTATGAGGGCTTGGACCAATGTTACACTTAGAAGTCCAAGATGTTATTTGACTCATACATAAACAACTAGTGTAAAAAACAATGAAGACAAAAACAAAAAACCGAGTTGGATCGGTGTTACACTTAGGAGTCCAAGATGTTATTTGACTCATACATAAACAACTAGTGTAAAAACAATTAAGACTAGAATAGAAAACCGAGTTGGATCAATCCAAGATACATGTGCATCATTGATTTGAACTCTGCAAAACTAGCATTAATTAGCATTGAAATGGCTTCAAAACTTCTAACTAAAACCAAACATACATTCAAGAAATTGAATGACCTTGGAGCTTGTCACCATTCAATGCTTCCTAGTCCTTTATTTCCCACCTTCAAAATAACTCTACTATCCACAAGATAACTCAGCTCTAATCAAACTAAGTATGGAATGAATAGATAATAATCTCCCTTGAGGCTAGAGAAAACCTTATCAAAAGTTTTACTTCTCTATTTTCTCCTAGAGGACCCCAGCTATTATAATTTCTTAATATTTTAAATATATATAGGCTTTGCAAATCTTTGTGATCTTTTATAGTAGGTGACGAATTATGAGTCAACATATGGTGACTCCACATGGTAGTTTATTTCCAGTAGACTAGAAATTAGAATATCACGTTTTGGTTTTTTGATTTTTTAAATTTTACTTGTTGGTTGCTTCTTCTTCTCTATACATGGTGTTTCAACAAGGTTTTGGTCAAAATTTTAAGTATGATCTCAGTAAAAACACTCATGGATGGGAAGAATGGGAAAGAAGAAGATAGGGAAGAGATGTAACCATCAAATTGCAACAAGATAATTTATCTATCTCGAAAAATAATCAACAAATAATATTGAAGACAAGAAAGATAACTCCTTTATATTTTATTGTTTGTATTCTTCATCTTCCAAGTCAAATTAATCAAAAGTTTTGCAAACCAATGACAAGTAAAGTAACTTTACTGATCCACTTGTTTGACAAAAATATTCAAAATCAAATTCATGAAAGAAAATCAAAATCAAAATGAAAATAAGAAAAACAAAATGCTATAAAACCAGAAATTAAAAATATACAAGAAACACTATAGATATAATCAATAAAATTAACCAGGTTCAACATAATGTTTAAGATGTGAACCATTATTTGTATAGGAAAATAATCAACCATATTTGTCTTTGATTAAATAAGAATTGTTTCCAACAACATAGGCGATTATGTAAGGACCTAGCCATAACTTCTTAAACTTTGAATGCTTACCTTTATCAGCATGTGTAGAATCCCACAAAAATACCTTTTCACCAACTGCAAAAGTAGTTTATTTAGCCATCTTATCAAAATATTTTTTAACTATTTGTTGTCTTTTTTTAAGGTTATCAAGAGTGTGACTTCTTTGTTCTTCTTAAGCTACCAAAGCATGCAATCTTTGAGGGATATCTGTAGAGTTTAAATCGTTTGCATGTAAATCTAATCTAAGAGAAGTTGGTTCAAGTTCAACAAGCATGATAGCGTCTTGGCTATATAGCAAGTGAAAAGGAGTATGTCCTGTACTTTTTTTCATGGTGGTACAATCTTCCCATAATGCATAAATTAGTAAGGAATTCAACTGGAGAGGTTTATCATTAATGATCTTACTAAGCATTTTGACCAATTTTTTATTTGTGGATTAAACTTGCCCATTTCCCTAAGGGTAAGATGTTGATGAAGTGAAATGTTTCACTCCAAATTTATTAAGAAATTGGGTAAATTTTCCAAATATGAATCCTGGTCCATTGTCGGAAATAATCTCAATTGGAAGACCAAAATGAGAAAATATATATGTTTCTTAAAAGGAAATAATTTCCTCATATTGTGCATGCTTAAGAGGAACTAATTCAGTCCACTTCGTAAAATAGTCAGTTGCAGTTAAGATAAAAATGTGACCTGCAAAAGATGAAGGATTGATTGGTCCAATGAATTTTAATCCCCATTTAGAGAAAGGAAAATCATGTAAGATTGGTTGTAAAGGCATAGCAGAGAACTTCTCCCTACTAGCAAACTTTTGACATTCAACCCAAACTTGTACAAACTTATATGAATCTCTAAAGAAAGAAGGCCAATAGTAACCAATTCTTAAAATTTTGTGAGCAGTGGATTTGGAAACAAAGTTTCCACCAATATGAATATAAGAATCCATTGATCCATGAATTTTCTTTAAAATCATTTGGGTTGGTGTATCATCAAGACAACGTAACAACAATCCATCAGTAGTCATGTGGAAGAGTGAAGTATTCAAGATTAAATATTTCGAGGCCTCAATTCGAGTATTTCATTTAGGATCCTTAATAGTATTGGGACATCTCTCATGTTGTAAATAATAAATTATGTCTTGATACTAGGGATGTGCTGCTAAATCAAGATTTACATATTCAATTAGAAATAATGCATACAAGGCATCTTCATTATTTTCAGAAGAACTTCCTGGTTGAGGATGTTGAACCAGGTGTAGGGATAGATCATGTCCCTTGATTGTATTGTAAGTTGTGATCAAGGAATCATGTTCTTGAATTTTGGCAAGCTAATGTGCAAGCTTTCCATATAAGTGTGTTTGTGAAAGAAATTTTTTTACTTCATGTAAAGGGACTTTTACCTGAGTATGCTTTCCTAGAATAAAATAGCAAAACATTTCAATAGCTTTAACAAGAGAAAATGTGTGTTTTTGAATTAAATTATACTTGAATTCATCATTAGATATAATTTGACTCATGTAAGTTATTGGCTGCTCATTATTATGATCATCTTTCTGAAGAACAATTATAGAGATAGCTTCTTCAGTGGCATTTGTATAAATGATAAAATCTTTTTCAAAATTAGGATTTGCCCATACTGGTATAGAACTAATTGCATTTTTTATTTCTACAAAAGCCTTTTCAGTATCATCATTCCTAGAAAATTATCGATCTTGCTTTAACATATTATGAAGAGGTTTTACCATTATAAAAAAATCAGGAATAGATCTTCTAACGAAATTAATCTTACCCATGAATGATTGGATTTCCTTCTTGGAGGATGGATCTTGAAGATTTTGAATGGAAACAACCCTCTCCGGATCAATACTAATTCTCTAATCGGATACAATATGTCTGAGATTTTTTCCTGTAGGGACACCCAAAAATGATTTTGTAGGATTCAATGACATTCCAAATTTTCTACAGTGAATAAAACCATGCTTAAGATGATCAAAATGATATTACAAGGTTTTGGAATAACTTGTTAAATTATTAAGATAAATTTGAATAATTTTACCTATTAGATCATAAAAAACTATTTGCATAGCTCGTTGAAAGGTAGCACCTGCATTTATTATGCAAAAAATAATTTATTTGTAAGAAAAGGTGCCCCATTGAGTGGTGAAGGTGGTTTTATATTTTTCAATCTTCTTGAAATGAATTTGATTGTATCCTGAAAAACTGTCAAGAAGTGGCATCATCTGATATCCTACTACCTGTTGCAAACTCAACTCTTTATTAGGAAGAGAAAAATTGTCTTTAATGCTTTCCCTACTAAAGGTATGAAAATCAACACATAATCTAAAATCCACATTCTTTTTCCATACCAGGACAAGGTTTGATACCCATTTTGAATACTTAACATGAAAAATTATATGGTCATTTATGGCCTTTTCAATCTCTTTCGTAATAGTTTCTTCCAATGCAAGATTGATTGGTCTTTGTCTTTTCCTTACTGGTTTTTGTTGGATAGGTAATCCTTGGGATTTTGATTATTGTAATAATAATGTAAATATGAAGAGTCATGAGCGATATGAAGAGTCATATGTTAGGGAAGACCAAAAGTCACATTGATTGTATGTATGCACCTCTCATGTTAATGCAAAGCACACCAGTTGGGTTACATTTTATTCCATACCTGGTATGACAGTGGTATCAAAGCATAGGTTAACTCCATTATTTCTCTTGATTTTTTCTCTCCCCATCATCTAGAAATACCTTCCCACCTATCCCTCTTCTTTTTGGCACACCCTGGTCGATTTTATCATGTAAACGAATATGTGTTCCAATCATTCTGTGACACTAATATGTGTTCCATTATTCGTACAAGGTATGTAAAACCCTAATTCATATGAGAAACCCAAATTCAAACGAGGTACGTGCACCATTGTTTCTTTTTGGTAGGTTAGCGGTCATTAAGATGCATTCATTCTCAAAGAATTTCTATGAATCTGCAAAAGCTATGAATTTTAGCCATGCAAAAGCTGCAAATCATTGAATGGCAGGCAATTATTTGTGTGGAAAACATCAATATGCTGGTATCAATTCGCCTAAATTCAATATGCCTCTTCAAAATTATGTGGTGGACATGAAATCAAAAAAATTGATTTATGTGTTTTGTCGACTCACCCATACTCATTTGACATTTTATTCTGCATGTTTGTTGTGATATTACAAAATTCATTGTGTCAATTCTTTGTAATTTCTTCCAAATGAATCTTTAAAAAGGTCGTTGCAAGACTCTTAAAAGAATCGAAGTCCACAAAATTTTGATCAGTTATAAAACTTGAAATTTATGTGCTACAAACTTATTGTATCAATACTTTGTGACTTATGCTAATGAGTGGTTTCCTTCACAAGCTGAGCCTCCAATAACTCTATCGTTTCTAGTTCAGGTTTTTAATTGGTGTTATCAAATTGTTGAAACCCTCACCCTGCAAGTGAACCACCTAGCAGTAGCATGACACATCTAGGGCCCATGAAGCATTGTATTCATTATGTTTCCATAAGATGCATTCTCTCATCTCTATTTTCGGCATGGTGTTGACTAGCAAAGATAACTACAGAGAATGATACAAAAAGATAAAAATCACATTGATCTTAAACAACTCGTGGAAAGGAAATTGTGAAGAAAAAATAGTCCATTGCCTCATAATCGAAGTCGAAAAGTAGTATACTAGGTAGCAAACCACACATTCCAACATCGAAAAAATAACGTGCCATATGGGAGGACAAATACCAGAAAGCATATGTTTTGATCTCTGCGATAGTAAGTCAATACGTAAGCCATCATATTGATTTTATTAATGATTCCTATATTTATTTGAATATATTGAATGACTTATATAACACACACTCTGAAATGGAACTCATACAACTAATAGTGAAGCTCTTCAACCTAGATTTGAAGAATGATGATCCTATGGCTTTAGCTTCATAAATCAAATCCATAATTCATACATTGAGGCCAGTGGAGTGAATATGTATCTCCCTCTCAAAACCTTCATTAAGGCCCTCTACCCTACATATTCTCAGTACCTTGAATCACTGCAAGGAAGTGGTCAAATGAAATCCATCACATTTGACAAGTTGGTGGAGAAAGTTGCAGAATGTGAGAAAGCATTTGGAAAGAATTTAGTTCATTCAATTGGTGAGACCATGTTCCTTTCTCAGAAAGAGAAGACTAAACCACATGATTCTTTCATAGGAGAGAGCAACATAAGAGGATGTGGAAGAAATACTTTCATAGGAAGGGGGTAGAGACAACCAAGGTAATAGATCCAATATCCATTGTACCTATTGCTAAAAGAATGGGTCACATGAAGTAGATGACTACAGAGTTCCATGGGAGAAGATCAAAGAAGATAGACAAAATGAGAAACAGGACAAAGGTAAAACTTCAAAACCAGCAAAAGTTAATCCACCTGAATATTCCCATTGCATTGTTTCCCATTGCAATATAGGAGTAACCGAATATTTATTTAACACTTCATACACTCCTTGGAAAGATGCATGGATTCTTGACACAGGCGCAAACTCTCACATGAAATTCTAAAGAGACTTCTTCAGAGACTTCAATGAAAATGTAGATGGAATATTTTATTTTTCATATAAGTCGAGTCTCAAACCTTCGGGAATGGGAACCGTTAGACTTAAGTTGCCTAGATTCCTGGATTTTATTCTACGTAATGTGCTCTATCTTCTTGAGTTGCAAAGGAACTTGTTGACCCTTGTGAAAATCTAATAGGAAGGCCACTTTGTTCATATGTTTAGTGGAAAAGTTTTAATACAGAAGGATTCTAAAAGCAAGGCTGTTACGACCGGAATGGAAGATGGAATATTGTTGATGTTGAATGGGACATATTCCCATAAACAAAATGTTGCATACTCTCTCATCACGTTGAAGGTATAATGTCATCTAGTATTTTGTGGCATGCTAGATTTGGCCATATTAATTACGACAATCTCTCTTTGTTGAGAAATAATGGTGTTTCCAGTTTTCCTATTATTCCTAGGAAATTGAAACAATGTGATGCTTGTATCCTTGGAAAACATATCAAACAACCATTTCATGATTCTACTTCCAGAGCATGTAGAAAACTTGAACTAAATCAAAATGACTTGTGTGGCCCTATGCATGTTCCTTCTACAAATGGAAATAAATATATCATGTATTTTATTGATGATTACACCAAGATGTGTTGGGTGTATTTGTTGAAAGATAAATCACAAGATTTTGAAACATTTAAAAATTTTCATGTATGGATTCAAAATCAAGCTCATTCTCGTATTGGCTCTTTTTTCACAGATAATGTAAAAGAATATACATCTAATGAATTTGAAATCTACCTTCGCCAACACAAGATCAAGCATCAAACCACATTTCCATACAATCCTCAACAAAATGTTGTAGTTGAAAGAATGAATAGGATACGCCTAATTATGGATCGTTCCATGATGTTTTTCAATAATGTAAAATTGATGGTTTGGGTTGACGCAATTCTAAATGAAATTTATGTGAAAAACGGGTGTCCATCTCATGCTCTTCAAAATAAAAATCCTTATGAAATGTGGTATGGACAAATTCCTTCGGTGAGGCATCTCAAGGTCTTTGGTTCCACCTATTATGCCTCGATCCCTAAGGAGCAAAGAAGCAAGATTGATGCAAGGAGTCATAAGTGCATCTTCTTGGGGTACTCAAATACCACCAAGGGGTATCATCTTTATGATGAGACAAACAAGAAATTAATCCTTTCCAGAGATGGAATATTTCTTGAATCTTCCAAGAAAGACAAAATAGTTGAGAGGCATCTTGATCATCTAGACAGATTCACTTGTGTCAATACATATCATGAATTTGATGATGAGATTTCACATCTTGAAGGGAGGGTCCCTATCTTGGGTCAAACTCTAGAATCTCCTTTTGAAGCACTATCTTCCTCACATGAAGAAGTTCCCACCACTCCATCATAACTTGAATTTCATTTGGATGATGTGATCGAGAGGATTGAAAAGCTTAGACTTGATGAGAACTCAATACCATATCAATCAGATGAGCAACTTGGACCATCTCATAAAGGCCCGCAAAAATGGCTCACAAAAACACTTGAAAGTGTTCATCCTAATGATGTCGAAAATAAAAGAACTAGAATGTCCTCAAGGAAAGATAGAGGTAATGTAGATAACGTTGGGCATTGTGTTTAGCAGTTCCTGCAAGTTTTATGACATGGGTTAACCCCCTCTCATGGATCCTAACTCTAGCAATTGTGTTAGAGATTAATGCATGTAGTTTTTGGTATAATGACAATCGTAGTCCAATAAATGGTATCAGAGCAATAGGTATCAAGTTTGAAAATCATCTGGCACCCGTTGGGGAGGATATTCTTGGACATTGGGTTCAACGTTTCTCACAAGTTGTGTGACATGGGTTAAACCCCTCTCGTGGATCCTAACTGGCAATTTTGCTAGATATTAATGCCTGTAGGTTTTTTTCTAATGGCAATCATACTCCAACATATAATGCAAACCTGGGTGATGTAGATGATATGGATGTTTCATATATTGTGATTTGAATTTATCTACTAACATTGAACCAACTTCCTTTGAAGAAGCCACTTCTCATGATGAATAGAAAGAAGCCATGCAAAAGGAATATGGTGCTCTCATCAAGAATGGGACATGGAATTTGGTAGATCCTCCACTTAGAACCAAACCAATCACCTGCAAAAGGGTATTCAAGAAAAAGTACAGATCAGATGGATCACTTGAAAAGAACAAAGCAAGGCTCGTGGAAAAATGATTTTCACAGAAAGAAGGTGTTGATTATGAGGATACTTTTTCCCCCACAAAAAAATATGATACCATTTGTACTTTATTTTCCATGGAAGCACAAAATGGATGGAAAAATCATCAAATGGATGTGAAGACTACTTTCTTGAATGGAGACTTGAAAGATAATGTTTCCATGTATCAACCAGAAGGATTTGTTGTGAAGGGACAAGAACATAAGATATCCAAGCTCATCAAATATTTGTATGGCCTGAAACAAGCACCGTGAGCATGGTATGAAAATTTAACTGAGCATCTTTTAAAATTGAATTTCAAGAATTTCAATCTTCATGATGCAACTTTGTTTTTCAATAAAGTTGGAAAATTTGTTGTATATCTTGTATTATATGTAGATGATTTGTTGATAACAAGGAACAATGAAAGTTTCATTGCATCCATAAAGAAAGAGTTGAAGAAAGGCTTCAAGATAACATATTTGGGACATCTTCACTATTATTTGGGCATTGAGGTGATTCAAAATCCAAGGTACATATTAATATCCCAGAAGAAGTAAAATGGATAACTATTGAATAAGTCTGGCATGGTTGAGTGCAATCTTGTTTCTACTCCAATGGAACATAATTTGAAACTCACATCAGAAGAAGGGAATAAATTTGAGGATGCAACCTATACAACTTGTGGGAAGTTGTATCTATCTTACTACCACCAGACCAGACATTTCATTTGTTTTTGGGATTATTTCTAGGTTCATGCAAAATCATTATGAAGGAAATCGGTCTGCTACAAAAAGAGTTCTAAAATACTTGAAAGTAACTCAATATTTTGGACTCGGGTACTCTAAGGTGGATGACTTCAATCTGATTGGGTATTCTGATTTAGACTTTGTTGGGGATAAGGAAAATGGAGTGTCAACTTCTGTCTATCTCATGATTCTTGTATTAGCAGTTGTCTCTAAGAGATCATGCAAATAGTCAATTCCAGTAGATGCCACAATAAATTCACAATAGCAGAAGAAACGAAGGAAATTGTGTGGCTCAAAAAAATACTTGAATATCTTCAAGAGAAACAAGTGAATTCTACTCCTCTTCTAATTGAAAATTCTTTTGCAATCAAGTTGGCCAAGAATCCCAAATTCCATGATCAAACTAAGCACATCAACACAAAGAATCACTTGATTTGATATCATGTAGAGGCCAAGACTATTCACTTGAGCCATTGTTCCACAAATGAGAAAATTGTGGACATCTTCACCAAAGTGCATGGAAGATAAATTTTTGAAAATTTTAGAATGATGCTTGGACTCACAAACACCCCTTCGGATTAAAGGGGGAAATGTTGGACACGTAATCCTTTGTATTGTGTTATTGTAATAATAATATAAATATGAAGATTTATAGGTGATATGATTAGTCATACATTAGGGAAGACCAATAGTCACTTTGATTGTATTTATGCACCTCTCAGGTTAATGTAAAGCATATTGATAGAGTTATGTTTTATACCATACCTGGCCTAGTATTTTTGCTTCTTATTTAATAGGAATTGCATGTTGTATTATACTGGGATCAAAACCATGCAAATATTCGTATGACCATGCAAATACATCTCAAAATTCACAAAAAAGATGCATAAATTTATGCTTCTCTTGATATAAACATTGAGCTTGAATTTTGAGAATCTTTGGGTTTTCTTGAGTCCCAATGTTCATAGAAATTGTCTTTCATATCTTTCCTTTTTATTCCTCATCTATGTTTTCCTTTTTATTGCTTACATCACTTGACGAGAATGATCTTTCCAGAGGAGTCAATCCCTTTGGAATTTTTTTATATTCTAGAGATATGATCTCCTTCCTTTTCAAGGTATCATTCTACAAAAAGGCACATATTATTTCATTGTCAGAAAAAACTTGCCAAGATTCAACATAATTTAGAAAGTGAGGATTATATAATGACATAAATGTACAATGAGGCCTTTGAGGAAGCAATTGTCTTGTAGGGTTGGATGCAAAGAAAACTAACATATCTTCCATTGAATTCATATCTCTCCTTATATGAGTAATATTGAAAGATAGAATATTATAAATCAACTTCCAAACCGCTTGTGTACATCTCTTTAACAATTTATTAGATGGGGTATAAATTATTTTAACCATATTGATTATAATCTTAGAATCCCAAAATACAAAAATGTGATAATATCCCATATTAAAATATTTTTCTATTCCAAGAATCAAGGCATCAAACTCTGTTACATTATTAGTACATGCAAATTCTAATGTGTAAGAAAAATTATGAATTTTTCCTACAGGTGAATAAAGTACTATACCAACTTCATTCCCTTCACTAGAGAATGCACCATCAAAGTACATGTGAAACATACCATCTTCAAGGTCAGGAAGTCATGCAACATAATCATTATCTTCTTCTGGAAATATAGAGTATACACGAATATCCTCTTCAATATAGTTTACATGTGGTTGAGACACTCTTTCAATGTATGATGAGATTCATCCTTCCCAAAGATAAATTATATTCTTACAATTTTTAGGGAGGGACATATGTGTTCCATCTAATGATATGTATACATCAATTAAAGTTTTCCAATCTCTTCCTAAAATGATAGAATAATTTCTTATTGGAATATCAATTACTTGGATATTACAGGTGATCATGATTTCAGAATGTGTACACAAAACCAAGGTTATATCTTGGATTTCACCAATTGTGGCTTGTTTCTGACTATTGTATGACAACATGCTCTTCAAATTTTCATTGGTGCATGAAAGACCTAATTCTTCCATAATAATCGTAGACATAACATTGGGACCAGATACCCCATCAATCAAACAACAATGTTCTATCTTATCCACAATATTTACCAAAACATAAAAAAGGAGGATTTTTTACATAAGTCCTAGGATTATTTACACCTAATTTATTTATATACATGTATTCTTCATTTTTCTCCTCAGTCAAATTGGAAACAGTGGAATATTTTCCTTCCATAAAATCTTTCATATGCTTTATTATTCAAGCACAATTGCCATGTCTAATAAAGATGTATATGCTTTAATGTTAGCCAATTGTTTAAAAATATTATATTTTTATGAAGAATATGCGGATGAAATCACCTCCAAACTCTTAGTACCCTTGGTGATTTGAGGATTAGTTTGATGAGAGGATGTGCTTGGAGCAAAAGTGGTTTTAGGAGGACCACCTTTGTTCTTGTTTTGATAATATTTATTTCTAGTATCAACCATTATTACATTCTCTTCAAAATCCCAATCTAATGTGGTGATCATTGTATCAAATCTTTGTATCCTAATTATCCTCACAGAAATTACACCAATTTCTTGAGATTATTTCCTTAGGTTGAAAACTATGAGTTTGATTTCTCAAGGAAACTTGGGTAGAGATTTCTGCAGAAGTAGAAGTAACACCCTTTCTCTCAAAATCAATCATTTTGTTGCTCATATCTTGTATAAGTTGTAACATTGTTGACATATCAGTTTGTTCGACATAATCCTCAACAAGGAGACTTGTTCTTGTCAACTTATCCTCAAAATATAAACAAGTTTGTAATCCAGGTACCGGCCTATTAGCATTTTTTTATAACATATGGCGACAAGAATATGGAAATGCATTATAATAATGCATTGAAGTAGCTTGATTATGTGGTTGAATGATTTCTAAGATCTGATTATATAATTTAGCGAAATGTAAGTTAAAAGACTTGTTGTTTCAACTTTGTTGTAAACAATATTATTGTAATATTTCAATAAATCCACTGGACTTTGAGGTTGTCCACAAGTTTAATTAAACCAATAAAATAATTCATCCCAAATTGAAAATAATTTAGGCGATAATTCAAAAAAAATAGCAGCAACCTTTCCTTCCAAAGAATTAACGTGTTGGAATAAATGTATTGCTTGATCATGGTTGCAGGATTTGTGGTTGGTTGCACATTATTAAAGTGAATATACATTCTTCTGATTAATTATGAGGAAGAATCATGTGAGGAATTAGGTCCACTAGTATTATCAGAACCAACAGAAGAATTCATCATTATTTTATTGGGAGAAAAAGATATTGATAAACTTATAACCTTAATCTCATAATCAAATAGCGATCATTGAATCCTTGGTATAATATTTTCTAGGATTGCCTTCCTTCTTCCAATATCAAAGAAATGATAAAACTTAGGAGACACACCTCTTGTTCATATTGATGAACGATATTGGGTGGTCATAATACAACCTTCTAATGAGGAGGTTGAGTATGAGCTTTCCTTTGAAAGGCCTCTCTCTTCTCTTGGATTTTAATATCACGAGTGATAACTTCCCAAGAATGTTCAAGCTTTCACAGGTGAGATAAGTTTCTAGAATGAAATAAAAAATACTCGAAGTGATAATTCTTTGGTCAGGAAGATGAAACTTAATGTTTGGTCATTGAGGGGTAGTAAAATTCATCAACTGGAAAAATAAAAGAACCAGAGAGCAATGAGAACTCTCCAGTATGGTCATCAAATAAATGTTGATGCAAGGAATGGAAAACCCCTTACTCAAACATTTTCAAATATCCTCAAGTTAAGTGAGAAATATGGGATTATAACCCTAGGTTTATAGCTTGTCAAAAATCTCAATCAAACCTCAAGAAATATGATTCTTGGATCTGATGTTATTTTATAAATATGAAATTTGTGTATCTTTTATACAAAATAAACTAAAACAAAGTAGAAAGTTTACTTGCAAAATAAATTTATGAAAATGTGTGGATAAGCAAATGCCAAAAAGTACAAATCTGAAAATCAATATACAATAAGTCTCATAAATTAGAAGAAATCAACAAATAATTTTATCAATATCAATGTGATCTAAAAATTGAAGAAGATTTGAAATACTTGAAATTATTTTCAATGTAAATGTTATGTGTTTAAAGAAAATGGATCAGTTTGCAACACATAGATTAAGAAATTACTCATGCAAAATACACATAGACAACAGCATAATTAATGAACATAAGCGCATGAACACAACAGTTTGATAAAGGAGTTCACCCCTCTCATGGGCTACATCTCTTGGTCCAGCTTCCAATGGATCATTATTATTAATTGCTCAAAGTTCTCAAAAACATGTCTTACAATGATCAAACTGACAAACTGACTGCTCCAATGACTTCAGAGCGTCCAAAAACCCCTGTCTGGGCTCTTTTGGCACCTCAATAGGTTGAAAAACGAAGAAGTTAGGCCTCCTAGAAGTCTCCCTCTTCAAGCTTGCTATCTCTGCATCTAAAAATTTCACCCTTTCTTGTGTGAACTTGGCTCACACGCAATATAAGGCGTGAAAACCCAGCACCGGGTGAAACCGCGCAAATGGTACAAACCGTAGGACGATTAAGGGCACGCCAGCCCCTAACCGCCTAGCACCTGGGCGTATGGGTCATAGAACTGCGCACTTAAATAAATGGGGCTCCGTCCATATCAAATGGTAACATAACCGTTGGAACCATATTACAACCGTTGGAACCATATTACAAAATGCGTGCACCAATACATACATATACTCGTGGGCACATACATATGAAAAGTGTGTGACCAAGGGCTGGGCTAGGCCCGGCCCGGTCGCGGCCAAAAACTATACCACACGTGACTTTAAATTTAATCCAAAACATATATATATCAAGGCATAAGTGGTAGCCTGATTGGTCATTGGATTTTGTGGAAGTGTTTGTGCATTGGGGAGGTCCAGGGGTTGAACCCCACGGACTCCATACATTTTAACAAACAACAATATTAACCACTACCGGGATGCCACGTGGCAGCCCCTGATTGGGCCACGTGGCATCCAACCATTCACTCGAACAGTGCCACGTGTCATCTTCCCATTCGACCACCTGTCATCTAATAATAAACTACCACATCACCACACGTATGGTCGTACGGCTCTGCCACGTCAGATTGTACGGACTGTACAGACTATACAGTCAGCATCAAAATTTTTGCATGTTTGACTTAATGAACAGATCGCTATATCTCTCGCTCCCGACGTCTGTTTGAGACGAAACGAGTTGCGTTGGGTTCGCAACAATGAGGCCTACGCTCTTGTCTGGTTTGAAGTGATTATGAGAACTTTGAATTTTTGAGCAAAATTTGATCCCCTGATCACACCTCCCCATTGGGAAGCTTTTGGACCTCCAAAAGACTATTTTCAGTCTATGCGAAGATGAGGGTAGAGTTCTCTCACCCTTCCAACCTCAATCCACTTGGCCTTGCTTGGATTCGTCCCTTTAAGACCAACTCGAAGATACTCCACATTTCCTCATTTTGAAGTTCGCATTCTCCTGTCAAGGATGGTGTCTTCCTGCAGTTCTGTTAGATACTCTGGAGAAAAATCATCTATGGAAGGAATATGAACATACTCTCCTTGATCATCAATCAATGGAGGCTCATACAACTTCAAATTCTTAACATTAACAACGACATACATCTGCATATAAGGAGGAAAATCTAAACGAAAAGCATTGTTACCAATCTTGTCGATAATCTTGAAAGGACCATATCGAATTGGTTTCAACTTTTTACCTTCTCCTCTAAGCCTCTCCTTTCTGATGTAAAGCCAAAATTCATCTCCAACTTGGAAACTGTGATCAACATGATGCTTGTCATGTCTCGTCTTGTACTTGGCCTGACTCTTTTCCAACTACTCTTACACCACCTGATGTATTGACTGAATTTGTTCAATGAACTTTTCTTCCCTATCAATGTCATATTGACCATCAACAACAATATCTTTCCCAAAGATAAAATCTAAAGGTGACTTGGGAAAATAGCCAAAACATGCTTCAAATGGCGACGTTTGCGTCAAAGAGTGCTTAGCTCGATTGTACGCATGATGAATATAGTGT
>JASDQU010307880.1:6264-19639 GCA_032191745.1 Picea mariana
AATTTCATAAAACACACTGAAGAACATTGTGTGTCAGTTTCAGATATTTATTCATTACATGTACAGATTTATGATTATTTCAAGTTAGGGTTGTTGACTAATCCAAAACTAGTCTTGTGAGACTAAAGAAACGTTTGATGAAAATGCTAGTCTATTGTTGTTAAAGTTAAGGAATTTTTGCAGGTATGTGATCATATACACCAGGTCTATTACAGAGTTACAAATCATATTTGGATGATGAAATTGATGAGGGCTTTTGGTTGAGGTACAAGTTCGGTACATGGTTAAGACAAGTAGTTGATGAGTTGGCACATACATGAGGTGTATAGTTGATGATGTTGGTACATATTGATGAGTCATAGTTGATGAGTAATTGACACATGATTGGTACAAACTTGGTACATGGTTGGTTGCACTTTTTTATGATACAGGTTGATTACAGATTGTTTGGTACAGGTTGGTGCATGGTTGATGCACTTGTTTATGGTACAGGTTGAGGTACATGTTGATTACAAGTTGAGGTACAGGTTGATGCATGGTTCAGGTTTATTGGTACATGTTTATAGTGGTATATCTCACAATGATAGTGTGGCAGTGGTTCCATCATTCTACTTCTACTTTAGGGCGGTTGGATGGGGCAAGGACAGGTGGTTGTAGCCACCTTCCAGTTGTAGCCGGAGAACATAGGGGGTTGTAGCCTCTTTATGGTTGTAGACAGAGAATTGGGGAGTTGGATCTTCCCTCAGGTTGTAGCCTGAGAAACTAGGGGGTTGGAGCCTCCTTCCAGTTGCAGCTAGAAAACAAAGGAATTTGGTGCTTCCAATGAATGTAATTCTTCAAGACATATAAGAAAAAGCATTTCATGGTTTTTTCCTGATTTGGGTTTCCACGTAAAACACTGGTGTACTATGTATGTGTGTGATTGTTCATTTCTTATTGATCATTATTGGATAATAATTCTACATTGATATAACACTTGGATTATTTGGAGAAAAAGGATTATAATTACGCTATTACTGATTCACCCCCCCTCTCAATAATCCAACACTTTCATAGTTCGTGTAGAACTTCCTGTAGGAATTTTTTTCTGGAATTTCTTACCCATGTTTTCATGAAGCTATTAGCATTTGTTAATAAGATAACAACATGGCTTGATATTGGATCAAGGGTTAGATGTAATTAGGTTCATTTCTTCCATGAAACAATTCATCTTCTTCCATGCAAATTTTTTTCATGCAATAGATTAGTTTCTTTGCTTTGTAATTGGTTTAGTTTCTTCTTACAGTTCGGTGTGTTTCTTTTATTGCAAGTAGATTCATTTTTTTTACTACATAAAGATTTTTTGATTATCAAATTGATATGATTCCATTCATGCAAATGGCTTAGGTTTTTCGTGTAATTCAGATTTCTTACACAAGTTATAATTAGATTTATTGCATTAATCCCCTTGACCAGTTTCATACCTAGGTTGTTGTCAATGCACTTTGCATATACATTGCACAACACCTCTAAATTGTGTACAAGCCCTGATTTCACAACTAAAGTAACACGCTAAGGAAGAAGTAGCATTATTGCTTCTATTCCAAGGGCCACCATCTAAATTGTTGTTGGAACTCCAATTTGTGAAACATTGCCTCTTTCATTTGAGAATTATTGGAGATATTACACAGCCACCTACGTAATTATTTTCCTAAGGTTGATAGTCTAATGTTGAGGGTGCTTCCATAGATGAGAATATTTTATCTTAAGAATATTCCCCTACAAATTAGGGCACCTCCTACAAAATAGGGTTCCTTCCCTCTTCATTTCAGAGTCAATTACACCTCAATTAGATTAGTGGAGGTTATTCATGCATGTAAACCTTAGTTTTATCACCAGTAGTTGCATGTTCACCTCGGTTTCCTCACCAAGAGGGCACATATCCCATGCATGTGCCCAAGAGGGTTCATATGTTGTGATTGGGTGTGTTTCTCTCACTTCCACACGTGTGACTCAGTTAATTGATGATTGCATGGACCAGTTAACTAGGACTGGTGGTAGATTACTTTGATTTCTATCAATGAGTGTCTAGATATTTGTAGATCACTACTATGGTGCATTCACTTAGCCATGTAGAGTATATCATGTGTAATTTACCATTTTACTCATTTAGTTAATACAATTCGTTCTTTCTCTCAATCTTGTCTCTCTCTTCTCTTCTCTCTCTCTCAAGCTTTGTGTGATTTTTCTACTCGCTAGGTTCATTGTGAAAACTTCACATGGTATCATAGCCTTGATTGCTAGGAGAAAGAAAATAATCATTTTATTTTCAAGTACATGAGGAAGATGCAATAAAAAAGGATGGAGTACTCATCGAAAATACTTCTCACGCCACATGACTACTTCTCACGTCTGTGTCATAGATTGTTGGAGAAACGAACATGTAATATCCATTGTTGGAGTCGACGTAAGCGACAATAAACCTACTTAGGAGTTTGGGGTTATTGTTTTAGGAATGAAATCTAAAAATCCCTTACATGGAGACAATGAAAACAACACTCAACAATGCTTACATTGAATAAGATATTTTATTCTCTCTTCTGCTTGTTACCCCCCAAAATGCATGGCATTTTGAGACACTTTTTCCAACAGTATATATCTAAAGATTCATTTTGATGAAAAGAGAAGAATACATTATTTTTCCAGAATTGCTTAAGGTCCTTTCTAGCATACTCCATGCATACAAATGTTGAGGGATCAAAAATGCACATGAACCAACCATACACGGAGCTATTCCCAACAGCCAAACTATCACATTCGCATGGCAATATCAGAATGAATTAAGTGAATTTTTAGCATACAAGGATCTTGTCAGTCTACACCTATAAACACGACTAATGAGCTAGTTAGCTATCCTTCACACATATTCATATTAGGGGATCCTAGCTTCCTCCAAACATTGATGGACATGACACAACTTGGTGCCCCTTCCATCAACAAATCTTGTGGGTCTACCTCAGTAAGTATTATTTTTTAGTATACCACAAATAGTCCTAGAGGATTGATTTCAGGAAAAATAAATCAAGGAAATAAAATTATACAAGGATGATAATACTAGTGTAGTAATGTACTTGCTTGTATTGTAAAGTTTCATTGTAGCGATTTGTGTCAAATTATGTATGTTGGTGTCCAACTCCCAGCTTCGTAAGGCTCTATTGCAGGATTGCAACATTGTGGAGTCTAAGGGAGTGAGGTGGTCTTTCATATGAAGCATTGTCAGAAAAGACACTACAAGTCTCAGAGCCTTCATTACAAATAGTTAGAGCCTTCATAGTGACGAATAAGAAATTTAAATTTTTTAAATAATTACTTCATTTGGACAATTAATGAAAAATCGAATACTCGAGAGATTTAAATCAAATCATATATAATTAAAAAAAAATGAGAAATTTGATATTTCAAATTTCATAAATATGAAATTATTTTTTTTTTAAATAAATCAAAATATTGTAGTATTTCGACAAAACTTAAGAAAAAGATTGCGAAGTTGGATAAAATAATACAAAGTCAAAGAACTATAGTCACTAGCGGAGACATGGACTAATAATAACACCAAAGAAAAAACAAAAATTATCATGAAGTTGTTATTAAGGTGGTGGAATTTTTGTACGATTACCAAGACTTATTTCCTAGAAAATTCATTGAAATGGAATGTATAATAGGTTCTTTGGAGAATGAAAAATTGATTTGAGGGAGTGAAATTAGTAAAGACAAAATATTAGAGAATGAACTCTAGATTAAGGAGAATGTGAAATAGGAGTTAGAAATAATGCTCGAAGAATATGCATATCGATTATAATTAAAAATAATATTTTTTTGATAAATTAAATAAAATAATATTGGAGATGAGGCATTTTTATTTTTTATTATTTTTTCGATGTAAAAATGTAAAATTTGAATGTAAATGACAAAATTAATTTGAATG
The DNA here is from genome assembly GCA_032191745.1 of Picea mariana. Classification (NCBI taxonomy): domain Eukaryota; kingdom Viridiplantae; phylum Streptophyta; class Pinopsida; order Pinales; family Pinaceae; genus Picea; species Picea mariana. Next base: position 10,229 of record JASDQU010307880.1, read on the forward strand.
TTAATTGGGTTATAATTGAGACACATTTAAGAATTAAAAATGTAATTTGAATTAGATAGAATTTGGTATGTAACGAGGATGCCAAAATGTTAATAGGTGCATAAATAGGGGTGCAAAAATTACCAAATTTATGCTTAAAATTCCAAGATGTTACATTGGTTGTTTACATGGACATTATTTTCGTCACCACTTGGGATGTTAATTTGGAAATTTCTTTAGAGTAAACATAGGAATTTGTGTGCTATTGTAATTGCTATTAGGAATGTTACTATTGTGGTAATTTTGGTTGTTATTAATGAATATCACACAACAACCCAAATAACTATCTTAATAATGATCAATTTCTATATATTAGAAAAGAAAAGAAAAATAAATTATTTTGATAAAAAAATTGGATAACTATTCATCCAAAATATAGTGAAAGAAAATAACCATATCTGAATAAAAACTCATATATATGTATAAGTTTGAACTATTCTCTAGAAAATAAAACATTAACACATATTAAACCTGTAGTATATGTTGATTTTTATTTTTTCTAATTTTTAGAATGTTTATGCACTTGATATGTTAATTTCATACTTTATGTTGTGTTATATTTTTTTTCTTGGAATGAAGATATTATCTTAATAAAATATTTTCATTAAAAAAAATTAAAATTAAATTTTCTAAACATAATATTATGTACTTAAAGAGTATTGTGTTTCATACAAATTTAGAAAATAATGTATTTATTATTTTCTTGAATGAATAGTTATTAGAAAGAGTCCCTATTTGATTATATTTATAGGTAGCATATATAGGAGCCATTAATTGACTACATTTGTTGGTGGCATACATTTATTCATTCATGTAAGACTTTCCTTTATCCTCAAAATCTTTGAAATCTTTATTAACTTCTTAGATATGTGAGTACATTTAGACTAGTTAACTTAATGCCATATGCTATATAAAGATGTAATAAAAACATACTTCATGCACGAGACTTAGAAGATCCAAGCCAGTGTAGTCACCCCATTCCACCAAACAACAACTAGTATTTCTATGAATAGAAATCCAAGTGTTATAAGTGATGGAGTTATCAAAAAATTAGTCTAAAAGCACACTTTGAATTGAATAAAATCAAATAGTATGACAAGAACAAAAACCTTCTCTAATACAATCCACCCAAGTTTTGCAACTTTTACAAAGTTGTAGGCCATGATGATGAAGATTACCTTATACAATGTAAGATTTACATATTACAAAAAGTTGCATATTTACACCAACACTTTTCTCGATCATGACAAGTACAAATATTCATATGTTCAGGCCTTTTGTCCAACAATGCATCCAAATAAACAAGAACATGGTTGTTGCCATGATAAGTCTACATGAAATTTGTAATCAAGACTAAAGTTTAAGTGGTCACCATAATCATGAGTCACCAAGTGTTGTACTTTTATTTTCGAGCTAGTCCACTTAATGAACAAACCTCTACCTCTATGTTTACTTAGTCTCCTTTATAAATTCAATCAAAAGGCATCAGGGTCTAAAGTTTATACCATATGTGTCTAGGTCAATTTCCTCTCTAACACAATCTTCAATTTGTCATTTTTCATTTTTCCTTGACATAGCTCTATCATTTATATTCATGTCTAGGTTAATATCCTCTCTAACACGGTCTTTAATTTTTCATTTTTTCCTTGACATAGCTCGATCATTTATATTGTGGATAATCAAACACATTTCCTTGTGGTTTTATTAAACAATTGTTATCGAAATTTTTGTCATACTTTGTGCATCATACTTTGGTGGACTTATCTTTCCCTCCGTAGACTCAATTACCCCATTTTTCTCAATCCAAAGTCGAAAATTCAATTTTTTGTGCATATATGCGGGCTACAATTAGACAACTTATGTATACACAGGTTGCTCCATTACAGTCCGCGTACATCGGGTTTTTTTCTCAAAATTAAAAAATGTTTCGGGTTTTCCATGCCAAGTCACATGATACATACCATTTTCTCTTTCATATGTTGGAAACGCTTCGATTCAAGTCCCTTTGAAGGCTATAAATTGAGCCATATTCAAGCCTTGAAGAAGAGAGAAAAAGTTGAGAGAAAATACACTTTGGAGAATTCTGCCTCATATTGAGTCTACATCCCTTTGTCCTTTAAGTCTGAACTTCTCTTATGTTCAACCCCCAAGATCTTCCTATTTTGTGAAGGAGGAACCCAATTACTCCTATAAATTATGATCTTTCCTTTTGAAGGATTGAAGTGGTGAAGGCCTAGGTGGAGGGATTTAGTTCCTCATCCTCCCAAGTTTGCAATCTCTAAGTTGTATTTTCATGTTGGCCAACAGTGAGGTACTCCAATCATAAATTGTGGGTTTCAAACACTCCACAACATAAAACATAAGCGGCCTCGATGCCTGATGTAACGAGGTCGATCTCGATATCCATGTAAGCACTAGGATGATAATCTTCGGGCTCAAGTTCTCAATTTCCTTAATAGTGAGTTGGCTCCCCACTTTTTTGTATCTGTAATGTAGTAGGTGGAGATGTACTCTTCTATATTCATCCCACCTCCATCCCCTCAGGCTTGAGATTTACCATATCACCTCGATGAGACAAAACTGTAATGAAATAAATATCATCCACCTCAATTCTCAATGGTTTCCCATTGAGATTGAAGGTCTCTGTCTTTAGATCCCAGTTGTGTATCAATGTTTGGAGCAACCTCGCATGTTCCCTCATTCATTTTGTGGCCCAAAATTTATATATCTCACATCTTTGCAATTCTTTTTGGGCCCTCAGATATCTTTCTACTGCGGCATCAACATCCTCATGCTCTCTTTCTCTCCACTCAATCACCATCCTACAAAGGAAACATCAATGTTTTTAGTCATTTTTCTTAAAAAACATGTTCACAGAGTTGTACGCGAGATATCATTTGAACAATCATGTATAGGGCTCGATATACGCGGGAAGGCTTCGCTTCTCCCGTGTACATGGGTTTGAACTATAGCCCACATACACCCCTTTTCCCAATTTACAGCCTCCAAAACTACAAAATTGAAGACTAAAATTAAAATTTAAACCATGAAAATAGAAAAGCATGGGATGGGCACTTACTTGGTCCTGGCAATTTCCAATTTCGTCGCATGTAGCTCTCGGAATCATCACTGGAAGATCATGGGTGAAATGGCCTAAAAAGCACTATGTGTGTTAAAAACTCAAAATGGCATGGCAAAACTTGTTATTTTTACTATTTGTAGAAATGTTTTACCCACTTTGTATAGTTTTCACCCTATTTTTCCTATTTTTGAAACCACATGGACTAATCATACAGTGTCAGACTTGGTTGGAAGTGGTTTTTTTTTTTTTTCAGGATATAATGGATTTCAAACGTTCTTTAGACCGTTCATGCCACCGACAAGTATATATCGTCACTAGCATATAGGATAGGTTTTCACCTCACCTTTGCATTTTTGCATTGTCCTACGACCATGCTTCATCTTCCCTAGGTAAGAACCCATTTTTTAGCGACACAGAACCTTCTCGTTGTTACTAGACGTGTCGTTATTAAGTGGTAGAGGCTTACTAAACATGGGTACCCTAGTTAGAACACTTTTTTCATTTGGTGCCCATGTAGAAGTTACTCCATAGGTTCGGGAGTCCCTTGTAGTCTCGTTACGACTTTGCATTTGAACCTCATTCTTCTTACTCAATCTCATTATGACCACTACCTATGGGACTCCCTCCATTATGTGTTGCTTAAAACAACATACTAGAGTCTTAGTTAAGCTCTTTTTAGACTCCTTAAAATGAAAATATTGCCGAGTGAGCTTGTCTCTTTCACACTCGTTAAATGGCTTTGAAACAACATCTATTTTGGTATAATTTTAACCCTTTTTCGAACCAAATAGACTAATTATGAAAAAGGAATAATCTAGTCACCATTGGCTAGAAGAGTTCTCCTTGGTATCGCTTTATGCGTTTTCGAGCCCAGGGGACTAAATCTACGAAAAAGAACATTATTGGAAGTTTGTTTCTAGTGTCAAGTTGGAATTGCATATCACCCCACACGCATTGTTGAGTCTAATGTTGGTTCTTTCTTTCTTGTTATAATACTATTGCCCCAACAATTCTCAACATTCATGAAGCAGTGCCTTCCATATATCCTTGGCAAATTGAAACTCGTTACCCTAAGAGGAAACATCCCCCCGAGTGTCCATATCCTGCATGTGTTCCCTTACATTGCATATGAATATGTTCCACTACATGGAGCTTGTTGGCTTGCTCGTGACATTTGTTTCCTCTCTTGTATCATAACATTTTTCCGCATTTAAAAAAAAATGGGGTGGGAAAAGAATATTGTCTCCTATCGACAGCAGTCGTGTCGCCTTTGAACATAGCACAAATTTTTGAGTCCATTCATAAAAGGTTTGGGTTTAATATGGCCTTAGGAAGATGTACTCGTTACTCAGAGTTAATCTCCTCCAACTAGTTATTATTCTAGTCCCTATGGAGAGTTTTTCGAGGCCTCTTGCACCACAAACTTTTGGTCTATCATCAATCCTAAGTCTATGCTACATGAGTTATCCATTTGTCTCATGCTCTGGCTCAAAGGAATTCTAAACCTATGTCGGCCATTCCTCAGAATTATTGACTTTGCATGTCGGCCATTCCATTACAAGTGAATCTCGGAATCACATGAAGTTATAGTCCTAACTTACACCCTGAGCCTACTTTCATCATTGGTAGGTGACTTTGAACTCATCACATGACATCTCCTCATTTGTCGTTGACTTGGTGGTTTCCCCTATATTTGATGGCAATAAATATATATGCATGTTGGGATTCGTGTAGTGTCTTGGATTCCATAAGACCTTATTGGTGGCTTCCTCACCTCTGTCGGAAGTTTTCATTATTAGCTCTTATTCAAAGGGTCTCTTTCATGCACTACTTGCATCTGGTGCACGCAAGAGACACACATGGTCCTTGGYTCAAGCATATCCTATTCATCTGAGTTCTTCCTCATTATCAAAGTATATATTTGCACCTCGTGTTGGATGATGAGAGATACCTTAATTCTCTCCTTTCAACAGATCTCCTTCCATTGACCTCGACTCATCTATTCTAGAATCKAGATCTAGAGTATTAACTTTTAAGAGTRCCTAGAGGCTTGCAGTCATCAGTGGCAGGTTCTCTCGCCATCAACAATTGGGAATACATCAATGTCTCCTGCTCGATGGATTCCTCAAGTRTTCRACCTCAACACCTTTATTCACACTTGTTGAATGTACTCGGTGCTTTGATGCCTACTTTCATCATCGGTGGGTTGTCTCACGTTTGTTAACGATATACCTCAATGACCAATAATCAAACGAAGTCTCACCGTGTTCGGCGTCAACTCCTTTATTCACGCGACGTAGACTTGCACCATCGACGGCTAGTGTAGAAGACCTCCAGTTCACAAGTTGCAACACCTCATACCTACAATTGTCTTTCAGCGTACCAGTACCTATAGGACTTCAGATATCATGGAAGATCGGATTGTACTTCATTGTATATAGATGTATTCAGTTGATTTTGAGATCAGACTCCACTGTGTCTTGTTCGTGACTATGATTGCCTACAACATATGCCTACTTTGTATTTCCTACTCATGTCCATGAACAATTACCTTATATATATTCGCATGGATCTGTAATGTACTTCAAATTGGCAGCCATGTATACAAAGTCAATATGTATTGTAATTTTCTCACGGGTGACTAGTTCCTCCAGCTAAGTCCTCACTACTCCACTTCTGGGAATTATAATGTATTTGGGCCATCATGATTGCTTCTCTGACCTTACACATTAGGGGGCATATGTTATAGAAATTTTTGTCACACTTTATGCATCGTGCTTTGGTGGCCTTCCATTTCCCTTTGTAGACTCAATTACCCCATTTTACTCAATCCAAAGTCAAAAATTCAAATTTTTGTGCATATATGCGGGCTATAGTTAGACAACTTGCATATATGCAGGTTGCTCCATTACAGCCCGTGTACATTGGGTTTTGTGCTCAAAATTAAAAAATATTTTGGGTTTTCATTGCCAAGTCACAAGATCAATACCCTTTGGCCTTTCATATGCTAAAAACGCTCGGATGCGACCATTCAATTCTCTTTGAAGGCTATAAATTGAGCCATATACAAGCCTTGAAGAAGAGAGAAAAATTTGAGAGCAAATACATTCTAGAGAAATTTCACCTCATATTGAGTCTACATCCCTTTGTCCTTTAAGTCTAAACTTCTCTTGTGTTCAACCCCCAAGCTCTTTCTATTTTGTGAAGGAGGAACCCAATTACTCCTATAACTTATGAGCTTGCCTTATGAAGGATTGAAGTGGTGAAGGCCCAGGTGGAGGGACTTAATTTTTCGATTTCGTCAAATGTCGCTACAGGAAGTTGTCGCTTATGTACTTTTGTTGATTATATTAATAGAAATACTATTTTCTCGTCCAGTTATATGTTACAAATATTTGTGTTATTTACCATGGGTAAATTTGTTATACATGTTAACAAACTATGCTAGTTTATATGCTAACACTTTATATATTTTCATATGCTTGTGTATCTTGAATGTTGAGGGAAAGTTGCAGGTATCAAGCATTGAATCGTGAGCTCGACAATAGTTTTCTACGGACATCTGGAAGAAGTAGGCTCTTATCCTTTCTTTTGCTAGAATTTCCATTTATCTAGCATACTTGAGATTATAGTTGATTTATGGGTGTCATTTTGTCTGTTGTGGTCTTACCCCAAGCCATAGAGAGTTTTTCCTCATAACAACAATGGACATAAAAATGCATTCCATGCTACAAGCAACCTTACAACATACAAAAAATATTGAGATAAATAACCAAAAAACAAATTGCATTAGTATTTCTTTAGCTTTGAATTTCTTTCTATATACATGATTTTCACTTTCTTTTCATGGTTCATTCATATTATGAATTAAACAACATGCAATCATACACATATGTGTATCCATTTTTTGCAAGATTTTCATTTTTAGTTTATGATGCAAAAGAAAAAAATCAAATATGATCCACAAGTGCACATTGTACTTTCATAATCATATTTGCATTTTAAACTCCATCTATAACTTTGAATTATTACTTTCCAAAACAATATAAACACATATATGTATAGTAAACGTATTCTTCCAAACTCTACAAAGTCCAAGATGCATTCAGATCTAATACAACAAATAGAATGGAAAAAACATGGTAGTAGCATATTGAATATGTGGTTATCATGTACCCTTCCCAAAGGCATTCAATTTCCTCATACTCTCTATTACAAGTCCAAAGTCTCATGTTTTCCTCCATAATTGCTATAAGTGATTTAGCAATCATCATTACAAGAGCAAGTGGGTTGCTCCACTCATTGACTATGGTGTTATCCATGGCTATCCATCTTGGGTCTCGCAGTGCCTTGCAGACCAAGTTCTTGGCTTGATTGCGATATCTTTGAGGATATATATTAAAAAACCCTTTATCAATGTCTTTCTTGCTTGACCTATCAAAAACAATTCTTCAAAAATTGGCACTCCAAGCTTGGGAAATTGTCTAAATTCAATAATTACACATTTTTCCTAAAACTTCATAGCGATACATCAAGCTCACATACAACTATCTAAACATATCTCATAAACTTTTGTTGTTATATCTTGATACCCAAAATCACCCCACTTTTTTATCCATACATGGTATATGCTCAAACAACCAAATACATGATAAGTGATCATATGTCACTTACCCAACCTTAGTATTCCATATTTGGTCAATCTACACCTTATCATGAAGATAAACGATTTGTATTAAATTATTTTAATTGGATAGTCAAATGCGTATTATTACTATGAACTCAATTTATTTAATTTAGGATATTGCAGTGAGATCATGCCATTTCTATATGGATATATAGGAGAGAACAAGGTAAGTAAAAGTCTGAAATTAGTTATAATATTCTTGTCTCGTGTTTGCACCAGGTAAGTAAATGTCTGAAATTAGTTATAATATTCTTGTCTCATGTTAGCACCAGTGGTCTAGTGGTAGAATAGTACCCTGCCACGGTACAGACCCGGGTTCGATTCCCGGCTGGTGCAGTGTTATTTTTGTACCTATTTTCAGTGAGGTGGTTTTATCTTCCCTTCCCTTAGCTCAGCTCGGATTATCTTATTGCAACGCGTGAAGTGTTTATTGTACATGGAAAAGCAAGAATATATTCTGTCGTTGTAGTATAGTGGTAAGTATTCCCGCCTGTCACGCGGGTGACCCGGGTTCGATCCCCGGCAACGGCGAAAGTTGGTTGCCAATTATTTTGGTCGGTCAAATGCTGATAAATTAAATTCAATTGCATGTTCCTGTTGCCGCTCTGTTCTGCTGAGTGTTGTCAAAGTAACAAACATCTTGGAAATTAAAAAACTATTGACCAAATCTAATTAAAATTTTTATTTAAAGTAACAAATATCTTTATTTTTTTACTAGTTGGATACGTTAATCTTACATGTGGTCGTGTTGTCTTATTCAAGTGATACTATTATAATCTTTAGGTATGTCTACGCTACTTATCTTACATGTGGTCGTGTTATCCAAGTGTTACCATTATAATTTTTAGGTATGTTTATATTACCCCACACACGACACACAAGTTTAGTTAGAAGAGTTGAACTTGAAACCTCGTGAAACTTCATATCAAAACACTTGCCAATTAAACTGCCCCTCGAACAAAGTAACAAACAGCTTGAAAATTAAAACACAAGTAAATTAAAAAACCCTTAACCAAAATCTATTTGTAGAAAACCTCTTGCTTAGGTCTCTAGCCCTATTATTATAAGGTTAGTTCATTCATTCCTCAACAACTTATTCCTTAGAGTATGATTCTAAGGTCTTCGTTCTGCATCTATTCTATTTTTTTATTTTATTAAACTTGTGGGAAATTTGTAAGAGTTTTTTTTATTAAATTTGTGGGAAATTTGTCTGAGTTTTTTTTATTAAATTTGTGGGAAATTTGTATGAATTTTTTTTATTAAACTTGTGGGAAATTTGTAAGAGTTTGGGGGCTTCGTTACTTTCACAAGCTATTGCGAACAAGGAATTATCTATTAACAATAACATAATATATTGATTCCATATTTGCATGTACTTTGTTTTCTTTAACAATAACATAATATATTGATTCCATATTTGCATGTACTTTGTTTTCTTCTCTTGCTTTCTTTGTTGTTGTTTTTTATTTTTTAACAAATTTAAGTACCAGTTGTCCTTCAAAGGTAGAGTTTGTGTAGGAAAACAAGCAAAAGAAGACTAGCAAGAGAAAGGGAATTCCTCCCACAATTATAGTGATTAAGCATGAATCAAACGATTGAGTTA
>JASDQU010307880.1:37485-54993 GCA_032191745.1 Picea mariana
CGTTTTATTCGCATGCATCAGGGTTGACACTTGTCACCCATGAAACTGCATACGTTCCACCAGCACGCATCTCCCTTGCATGTTCTCCCCTTGACAAAAACTTAGGATGAACATAAAATGCACATGTCTTTTGGGAATAATATTAAAATATTATTCCCAGGCTTAAGCCCCCTAGGCTTAGCCCCTAGGCTCAACACTTAGCCCCTTTTCCCACCTTCCAACCCCTAATTCCTTTCCCATCCTATGGATGCTCAGTCCCCCTTCACTCATTTATCGTGGTCGGTCTGCACATGGCGGTGTTTATGTTTTATTAATTGTTCTGCATGATTACATATACAATAGCAGGCTCCTGGCCTTCAACACTCAGGCTCTCTGGCCTAACAACACATAAGCCTCTAGCTTATAAAAACTTGTCTCACTAGCCTATAAAACATAGTTACAATTCATTTCAGAACATGGTTTACAACAGGGCTCGGCCTTGGGGACACTACAACAGGTGTTTCCGAAAGGGCCGGTAGTTAAGGCTTTGTTGGTGCACTCTTGAGCATTGAACCATGGGTCTGCCCCTGTTCTAACAAATGGTTCTGTTGCCGGGACTTGAAACTGTGATTGATGGAAACTGAGAAAGAAGAAAATTTGTGCAAAAGAAATCTCTGTGTGTAGATCTGTTGCCCTAGTGAAAAGATTTTTACTCGACCTGTGAAGCTTTGTGCCAGGAATAAGGTCAGATCTGAAGAAAGGAAGATCAAATCCGAAGAAAAGAAGCGAGATCTGAACGCTCTATTCTTTAAGAAAAGTAAAAGGGGAAATTTATGAAAGAAATAAGTCAAATCTGCAGAAAAGAGGTAAGATATGTAAGCTTTGTGCTCTAACAAAGGTAAGAATAGTCAAAAAAAATTAGATCTGAAAGCTTTGTGCTCTGTAGAAGTAAGATAAGTGAATTTTTCTGTTTCTAAAGAACTGATCTAGGTATGCTTGATAGATTTTTTCTTAGCTTCAAAACTAGGGCATTAATAGATGAAAGAAATTTTGATATGAATAGATTTGATAAGTATAATGATAGATATGTTATACCTATGCATAGAAAGAACGTCTGGACTAACAAGTGGATGCAAGATCCTAGAAAGAGTTTTTTGCAAGCTAGCTACCATGATCCTGGTGCACAGTACAGAAGAAGTTGGGGAACATTTAAATAAAAGAGAGGGTTAGGCCTCTGTTACAGTTCTAGAAGATCGAGGCATCTTGCTAAGGAATGCCCTGGTGGAAGACCTAGTTGTCTCTGTTGCAAAGCTTTGGACCATGAAGTGTTGGATTTTCCTAGAATGATTGCTAAGCTTGAAAGAATGAATCTGAATGAAGAAAACCCTAAGGCAGATCCAGAAATAGTAGAAACTCAAAAGGAATCAGAAAATATGTTGCTACAGATAAAAGACACCTTCAATGATCACCAACATGTTAGGCTATCAGAGATCTTCAAAGAAAAGGAGCAAGTCGAAGCAATAATAGGGGACTTTGACATTGACTGTATTCTTGATGAAGAAACACAAGTGAACATTATGCCAGAAAGAACTTGGGAAGCTATATCAAAGCCTACCATGATCCCTTCCCTAGGAGGAATAAGTTTATTCAGAGGAAAGCTAGTAAACCTATGTGGAAGGCTCGCCCGGACACCTATGACTGTCAATGGAACTTCGACAAAGGAAGACTTTGAGATTATCAAATTTGTTGAAGACAGCGCCCCGTTTACCATGCTCATAGGAAAACCTTGGATTGATAGAGAACAAGCTAGACGAAAAAAGGAAGAAGAAGTTTTGGAACAGAAGAAGCAAGATTTAAAAGAATTTATGACCAGAAGGATCGTGCACTTGATTGAAGAACAGAAGAATAGATCATAGATATTTAATAATAGAAACTCTGATGTCGAGGCTAAGAGAACACTAGAGGATCCATAGAACATTGAGTTACCTATTTTTGATATAGAAGAAGTATTATCCAAGAACACTAGGAAAGACTTTCAACAACACGAAGTAACTAAGACCACAGAAGATAAGCATCAGAATGGTAAAAGAATTACTGAGACAAAGCTCACTGGGAAGAAGGCTAGAAAGATAAGAAAGAAAAGGGCTAATACTATAAGGTTACAAGAGGTTCTAGAGGATACTTCGTAGACAGAAAAATTGTCGAATTGGAACTTCGCCAAGATATCAGAACAATGACATAGAGTACTTCACCATGACGAAGAAACATAGTCGTTGGGGCCGATATATCCGTTCGAATTCCACTCCAAACGGGCAAAAAAAAAATAAAGGTTCTTCATCCAACTGTTGAAAAGTGCCATAACAGGTCAAAAAAGAGATAATGAAGGATCATAACCATTGCCAACAAACCATTACTAAGTTTCCCTACTTAGTTCATCACACCATGCACCGATAATAGTTTTTTCTAAGTGAGAATTTGAGCATGAAACCTAAGATTAAATCACCCTGAGATCATTGCCTTGTTCCCATACTATTCACTATAGTCTCTGAATTCCTTTCGCACCCAAGCTAGCTGACCCAAGCGCGTATGTCGGACGAGCTCAACGCTGCTGAGAAAATTGTTGAAGAATTTCTAATTGACTTAATGATTGAGAGAGTCATGTTGGAGCAAGGAATGTCTACAGGTGTACAAGCATCATCCTTGGGAGTATTACCAGATTCCCCCTCCACTGCTAGAGCAGGACCATCCTGACTGCCTTCGAAAAGACGATCTAAGCTCGGAAACGACTTCGCCACTGTGAAGATGATCCCAAGTATATTTCCTAAGTATATCCCACCACTAAGAAGCACAGTGAATCGAAACACTATACACAGAGACTTTGAATGTGATTTGGTCACTGCGTACCTCCTGAAAGAGGTGCACGCAGTTCATGCTGACCAGGATAAGCTCACAGCATTGAAATTTAGTGATTTTAACCTTGGAGATTGCAAGGTTTATAGTATGATAGCCCCGCACAAGTACTTAAATATCACAAAAGGAAGGAACCCAAATATTGTCCCTCAGCAATGGACCCATAACCTCGCGCAGTCAACCCTCCTCAATGTAATGAAGATTCCTCATTTCGAGAGGCATCAGGAAGTGAATGCATGCGTTAGATTGTTGTTGTTCTGCTACCATGGAGGATACTTATGGTTGGACCGCCGCATCACTGTGGATCCAATTCTGATCAATCGAAATCATAGGGATAAGCATGCAGGGCCCTAACTTGCATGATTTTTACCCTAGAAAGACCGCAGATCATGCTCTCGCCCAGCAAATAAAAGACACATATGGCGATCTAAAGAAGGGCACATGAAGTTACAAGGTAGACTCTATTAAGAATGCAACAATGTGCCTCAGTTTCCAGTTGATCGCAGGGAAGTTAGTCCGCAAAAACAGACCCACACATGTGACTGGATTTGTAGCTGACCTCGCAGGGAAGTGCGCGGAGGGACTACAAATGAACTGGACAAAGTATCTTATAAATTAGCTAGAGCTTGACTGTAGACAAACACAAGACCAAGGGTATGAGTTCCACTTCAGTTAGTTTCTCATACTCATCGCTTTCATCTCTTGGGAGCTACCATAAGGTGCCATTTTTCCAGAGATCGAACCCTTCGAACCACTGGCCATGAAGTTCTATACACTGTGGTACTCCAATGACATGAACAAGCAGTGGCAGTCCAATGCCATCTTCCATACTTATTACAATCAATTGAAGAATACAATCCAATCTACACCGCGTATCACACCAAACACACTTCATAGGTTTAGACCTTTGATCAAATTTAGCGCAGACCGCCACATCACCTATATCTAGTCGTATTATAAGTTGACAGAAGAATATTTGGAGTAGATTACCAAGGAATGGTCGGCGGACCTCCTTGTTCCAGCAGACCCCGTAGAGATGTTTGACATGGATAGCCCTGAAGCTATGAGGGATACACCTGGATTGCGTAAGAATAATAAGGATGTGGAAGTTCAAGATATCCATAGCACATCCATCTCACCTACGAAGATGGGTGATGGTGAAGAACTAGGTGGCACAGAAGTTGAGAAAAACAAAGGCGAGGTTACTATGCCTAGAGAGGAGGAGGATCCCTCCAAGAAAAGGAATATTACCCCACCAAATCCCTCATCCCAAAAGAAATCTAAGGCCACCCGAACTACATTTAAGACTACCCTCACACAGGACGACTTCGACTTCTTAATCCCTGCGTTGACGGATGCCTCACTAGAGATCACAAGAAAGTAAGAAGTAAAGCAGGAGGAGGTATTCAGCCGGATCAAGGGTGAACTTCGAGAAGTACAACAGGCACTCTAGTCCAACAGATAAGTTTCTACGATGCCCTTGACAATTGAAACAATAGGAACAACTGATGAGTCCACCCAATTATGCCAGATCGTCGAGAAAGTCGAAGCTCGCCTTCGCCGAGCTCAAGAAGACACAGCGCAAGCCACCTAAGATTTTGCACAAGTAAAGAGCGCACATAGAGTACAACAGAGGAATGAAGAACATGAAAAGCTTTCCCTAGAAGCGAAGTGGGAGGAGGAAAAAGAACAGTTACAGTAGAGCAAGGACCAGTTGCTAGAAGAGCAACTTGAAGTACAGGAAAGAGTTCACAAAGCAGTTCGCTCTGTGACGGTCATTAAAGTGAAAATTGAATAACATGTCCCACAGCAGGTGGCAAAACTTGAAGAAGTAATCCAACAACTTCAGCAGTGCATCGAAGATTTGGAACTTCGTACCGTGCCCGAGACTCCACAAGAAGTAAGAGATTTGAGGGAAGCAATTACTCGTAGCGCAGTTGGCCGATTAAAAACCTTATCTTTGGAATGTAAGAAGAGCACTAGAAGCACCCAGACTTATGAGAACCTCACAGAGAATCCAGAATTGCAGACATCAGAAGCACAGCTCCAAGAAGCAAAGCAGCATGCAGATACGCTACAAGCGCAGCTGAAGGCCTTGNACTAGAGTCCGATCTCGATCGGTCTCTAGTTAGCGCAGCTGAAGGCCTTGACCCCAGTTGAAAGAATGAAGCAATTTCTAGAACAACACACCACCCAACGACAGGTACACATGCTGCAAAGTAAAGTGATGGAAGTCTCTCAACGATTTCAACCACTCCAAGTGAAAGCATGCCACCTATTCACTGAAGTTGAGAGCCAGACAGTTGAGCTTGAACAGATTGTCATCACCGCAAAACAAAGCATGGAAGGACCAGTAAACGACACAGTGATCCAGGAGTTCACTGAGTAAGAGGTTGTCGCACTGTAACAGGTCAAAGTAGCTTGGGCCAAGATCGATACATTCGAAGTGGAGCTTATTAGACTAGAGTGACTCGGGATGAGTCACAGGTTAGTGTTGGGGGGTTGTTGTCCCTTGACCAAGTTTTGAGGAACACTTGGTCATATTTGACCATTTTTGGACATCAACACCTTGTCAAATATGGAGCACCAGGAAAAGCAGAGATCATGGGATCTCGGCCCACTTTTGGGGCCCTTTTAGGGTTTTGGGTTAATGTAATGGGAAAGGGATGTCGGCCCATGGGTTTACCCATGTTTAGGCCTATGTTGTAAAGTATAAATAAGTAGCTAGGCAATGTAAGAAGATCTGATGGCTTAGTGCTAGTAATTAGATCTGTGTGATCGAATGTAAATTCTATGTGAATGATTGTAAGAGGCTTGTAGAGCTGAGTGCAAGTGTTATAAGTGCTGAGTGCACAGATTGTAATAAGGCTATGTGCTAGATTTTCTTGGGGAAGGAGGATTTGGCGAGGTGCATGCAGATCTCTTGTCTTATGCGGAGTATAAGTTGGACTCTATGTTGTAATTAGATTAACCAAAGATAATAAAGAAGAACAAGACTTTATGGACGTAGCCCCAGGGTGGGGGTGAACCACGTAAACCTGTGTGTCATGCTTTGTGTTGTTGCTTCCTTGTGTTTTCACTATCTTGCTAAGTGCTATGCCATGGTTAGATATAATTTCTTATGCTTTGTGATTCACTATATGCATATGAATAGTATATCTGATGTGTATGAGGATGCTTAGTGTTGATCTATAGGATCTAATATGTTTTGCTATTGCTAAGCACTGAAATATATTATATCTGAGCAAGTACTGTGATGTTTTGTCTTATCTATGAAGTACAATAAGGGTGAATAAGGGATGAATGAACAATGGTAAGTGCTCTATAAAGGATATAATCACAGATCTGTGTCCCAGCTAAGGTTGCAGACACCTGATTCTTGCAACCACCCCTGCCTCTACCTCGGGTGAGACTTCATCTACTTCGTAGGTGTTGCCCAAAGGGTCTATAGTTAGGGATTTTTTGGTGCGCTCTTGAGCGTTGAACCCTGGGTCTGCCTCTGTGCCAACATGTGGTATGACGCACCTGATTCGATCAACCATACATCATGGTCTGCATATGTACCTGTAGATGCCAGGTAAACATCACCTTCCTCTTTAGTGGAGGTTTTCGTCTCTGTGGAAGAGGTACTATCAGATCCCTTTGGTTTTTCAACCTTCTTAGACTTGCAATATTTCTTATAATTCCCTTTTTTCCCACACTTCCAGCGTTTCCTCAAAAAATTTCCTGGAGACTTAGATCTACCTGTAGATTTAGATCTCTGCCCTGAAGACTTACCAGGATTCATGTCTTCGGTATGACCTCTTACAAATAAAGCATATGTGTTATGCCCATACATGCTTTTCCACCTCATCTCTTCAGATAACAAGGATGCAACTACATCCTCATACTTCAATGTAGGTTGAGTGGTACTACCTATTGCTACAACCAGATTATCCCAAGAGTCTAGAAAATAACATAACAAAGTAATACACTTATCTTCTTCTGCAATCATAATATTAACAGAGACAAGTTGACTTACTAGATTATTAAAGGCATTTAGATGTTCTGTCACAGAATATCCATCTTCCATTCTAAGATGATACAGCTTCTTTCGAAGAAACAACTTGTTTACCAGGGACTTTGATTGATACAAATTTCGCAACTTATCCCATAGTTCCTTGGCTGTAGATTCTCATGAGACATTCAACAACACCGAATCTTCCAGGCAAGGTTGAATAATACTCCTTTCTCTTATGTCCAACTTCTCCCAATCTTCCTTCAACATACCAGTAGTTTGTGTACTAGTAGGTTGTGTACCAGTAGCATGTGTGCTAGTAGACGGTGTACCAGTAGGCTATGTACCAAGATCCACAATGATCCATTGTTCTTTGTCTACAAGAAGGTCCTCCATCTTCAGCTTCCATAGCTCAAAGTTTTTACCATTGAACTTCTCTATCTCGATTCTAGAAGAGCTTGTCATTCCTCTTTCTACACTCAAATTTCCACTGCAAAATCTCCCACTAAACCCAGGATTATCACAGACCCAAGATAAACTTGATCTATCAAGACCGAGCCAAACCCTCAACAACAAAGGCGTCCCTCTGAAGCCAAAAATGAGCTACGATACCACATGTAAGTTTTAAACCTATGAAGTAAAGCAATGCATATACATTCATAAGAAAAACAGAATTTAATCAATGGCTCATACACAGAGTACACAGAGATTTTATACCAGAAGCCCTCAACCGGGAAAACCTTTCTTATATTCATTATATTGAATTTCACCATTCACCATACAATATATACAATGTTTTTAGGTATTCCGTAGATACCAAAACCCTAATCCCTTAATCCAGGATTAATTTAGAAAACTGCTAAAAATAGCAAAAATCCGCTAAAAATAGCAAAAGCCGCCCAAAAAAAAAAATTGGGGCGCTACGCGTAACCAAGGGGGGGCATACCTGACTCCCCTTGGGACCCCCCTAGGAAAGTGCCCAGCATACACAACACAAAGACAACTACTAGAGGGATCGTCAAATGCAGTTGTCGAATCTGACACGCCCACACACACACACGCAAAAAATATAACACATACCCAACATTTTAAATATAGGGGTTTTGGAAGTAATTGTTGTGACATCTTTAGTCAATTTCCACTTTGATATGAAATTTTAGATTTAAAAAAAATGTCGAGCAAGAAATCCCCAAATGTGACTAAGGAAAAGATGGAGGTTTAGGAACTTTGTAGAACAAATAATGTAGTTAATCAATATAAAAACCCTATGTAAAGTGATCATGCACATTGAGGGAAATACCTCATCCCATAAACTTGAAATATCTGAGGAGAGAGACAAAGGTAAGTTGGGGAGTAAATGGTAAGACTCATTTAACCTCACCAATTACACAAAACTCTCACAGACCTACTTTCAACCATTAAATGTATATCCCATAATATGACTTTGGTAGTGAGATGGAAATGCATTTTTTTTTTTTTTTTTTTGTAACATTGAGTTAACATTTAAGGTGCAACATATGTACAACCATCATGTAGAGAAGAGCTTCCACTAACTTGCACACATAATTGTTTTCACAAACACATAGAAATATCAAACATTCAAGGCACAATGGACACCATATTTTCCCTGGGAACCCAAATGGGAAGAAAACCAAGTTGATTGGGGATTTTATTAACGAGAAAACAAATTACAAAAGGGTGAGCTATACAAAGATTTAGTGTATTGTTATTAACTAGCAGGAAATTTGTAGATGGCCATGGCTCAACAACAATATTCACTCATTGTGGGATAGACTCAATGTCTCTTCTCCTTCAATCATCAAGCATGCTTCTTATTTGAGCTCTCATCTCTACTGCGTCCTTTCTTCATTTCCTCCTTTTTATTCTATCAATGCTCTTCTTCATCATATCCTTCATTTTTAATGGACTACCTTTGAAGGCAAACCATCATAATGGTTCATTTCAACTTCCAAGGGAATTTTGAAAGTTTTCTCAATTTTCCAAAAATAATTAACTCTTATTACAAAATTTATCTTCATAAATTTTAGCAAGGACCCAATTCGAATCAATACCATTGAAAAATACACTCAAAGATAAACCTTATGCAAACTGTAACAAAAGTGGAGTTCATATGAGAAAGATATGTCATTTCCAATCTCCCTTAGAATTATACTTTGTAATCCCCACAACTAGCGGATTAAAATGTCGAAATAGGAAACTTTCCATAAATAAAAATTTCTATAAACAAAAGCTATCGAAAATAGAATTTTTTAAAAACAAAATCTTTCTAAAAGTAGTAACTATTGGAAAAAATAAATTTTCAGAAATGATAACTATAAAAATAGAAATTAAAAAAAATAGAAACTTTAGAGAGAGAAACTTCCAAAAATAGAAATTGCTATAAATGGTAGCTACCAAAAACATACATTTCTAGAAACAAATATTTTCTTAAAATAGTAATAGTCTTTAAACTTGAGTTTTTTAATCGAATCTTGAGCAAACAAAGCTGGAAAAAAATCTCCTATTTTCTTAAAATAGTAATAGTCTTTGAACTTGAGTTTTTTAATCGAATCTTGAGCAAACAAAGCTGGAAAAAAAGCTCCCCTAGGATATTTTGGTCATTTTGAACCCAATGGTGGCATCGTATTTGGATAAAAATGCCCAAACATAATTCAATTGATACAAATTCCAATAAAAAGATTCAAATCATATTACACATGACAATAGATTTACTTCTACTGCAACGGTAGTTCTGATACCATATGGTAGTTCTGATACCATATTAAAGTTTCACAC
Source organism: Picea mariana (assembly GCA_032191745.1). NCBI lineage: Eukaryota > Viridiplantae > Streptophyta > Pinopsida > Pinales > Pinaceae > Picea > Picea mariana. The sequence goes on from JASDQU010307880.1 coordinate 47,168, forward strand.
ATAAGACAAACATCATCCATAACTTAGCATAAACACAAGATCCACAAAAACTCAAAAAAAAAAAAAAATGTATCATGGATATCCTTGATACCCTGATTATCATTATAAACAAGATAAGATCGCAACACAAGCTCTCAAATGTTTGATTCACATATTTCATATTGCTTTATACAAATGAAGTAAAGAATCTCATATATATATATATAGAAGTTCGAGTGTTAACCCAATTCCCTAAAGTATGGGACCACATATCATAACCATGTGAAATACACTTGTAAAATCGAGCTATATGTGTCCAAAGTGTGTATAGTCAACTCCAAACGACCTAGTGGTCTAATCAACTCCACCAAGTTGAGTTTGCAAGAAACCATAAAGTTCTAACAAAGATTGACACTTTATTGATTGTATGCTAAAGACAAAGGAATATGAAAAAGGAAAAGTGTTTATGGAAATTATAGATTATAGAGGGGAGAGAATAAATCCAAGATTGCTAACAAAGTGCAAAGGAGCATCACATGAAGGGTGTGAAATATATATATAAGGAATTAAGTTGAGGTGATGACACTAAAATAACTTGGTAGCATGTAATATTGTCAAGCATAACTATATATGTAGTTTTTCTAAACCAATGATGAGTAGACCTTATTGAAAATTGTTTTGTAATTCAAACTTTCTATTATATGAATTGCATTTTTATTGCTCATTTATTTATTGCAATGTCTTAAATGGCGTGAGTCTAAGCATGTAAGACATGTCTTATGACCTTAATGAAGATAGATATTGGTTATATATATGTAATAGTAGGTTGTCTTTTTAGTGGGCTTGCATAGGCAATGAGAGAAATCTATATAGAAATCAATAAAGTTATTATTATCATATTTATGATTATATAGAAATTAATAAAGTTATTATTATCATATTTATGATTATAATTTATTTGTAATTTTGTTATTTAACAATTCTTTTTTTAATTTAAAATATGTATTTTTTAACTCATCATTATTATTATGTTTTATAATTATGGTTTACGCTTTATTTATTATATATTATATAGATGTAAGTTTTACATTTTATTTTGTGTATTGCTTTAGTAACAATTTAAGTTGAATCCATTACCTTCGTTGTTGCATTACCAAGTGGTTAATATATTCACCAAAAGTATGGTGAAGGTTATTTTTCTCAGAATGTCCCACATAATTAGAATGACTAATGTGAACATTAAGTAAGTAGAAATAATTCTTAATGTGTCTCTTTTTTTTTTCTCTCTTTCTCCTTCCTCTATATGTTATAACTTGTGTTGCTCTTAAATATTTAAGGGAATATATTAGATGATAATATAATAACGATTATGAAGAAACATATCCATGTGTAATTATGGTAAATTTATTTTATTAGTAAGTTGATGTTTTGAGTCATAATTTTAGATTGTGATATTCCATAACTTTGATTTTATGGTTTTTTTATCAATGTTCCTCAATTATATAATGGGATAAGAATGTACATATCAAATTCATGTAAACAAGGTTATGTTGAAAATAGTAAAGAAGATTTTTTCTTTTGTATGTTAATAGCATGTTCTATTTTAGTGTTATTTCATTGCTTTGCTTATCCAATTTAAAATGTGAACACATTAACTGAGTGGTCCCATTAGCTTGGTCTTTGAATTGATCATTTTCACAAACGAGGGGAAGGAGATTACGAAAAAGGTATGTACACCCTACAACCAATGTAAAAACATGTTATTAGGAGAGGTCACAGTCACTATGAAACCACAAGTACTCTTGTTGCTCAAATATGGTGATATGTTTATAGAGGGGTTGTGCATTCTCTTGTTTATTTCGTATTTGTTTATTGGTGGAAAAATTGTATAGGGAAAATCAGTGTCGTTGAAATATGGAAGTGATGAATTGTATTCGAGGTGAAAAGGAGAAAAGAGTGAAGAAGTGAGAGAGAGGAAATAACAGTGCAATTTTAGAAGGGTGATGATGGTTTGCCTCCAAGTCTTAAAAAGCATTTTGGGGTCTTGAACATTTTTGTAGGTGAGTTTTGTAGTTGTAGAAAAAATTTAGATATTTGTTTCCACCTATGGAAGAGATAATGATCTTATTATGGGGAACCTATGGAGGTTTTGGCTAGAGGAGGAGGTGCATACAATTGGATGATGTAGGTAATGTTGTGAGTATTCACATATTTTTTGTTGTGAGGGAGGTGATTAGATGCATTAGTAGTTTAATGTTTTGGTTTTAGGGAGATTTTTTGTGAGGGGGCTTAACTAGTTGGATGTTAGTTGTAGAGGGAGTGTTGAAAATTGGTACCATTGGGCATCCAACCAATGGTATTATTTTTTGTTTTTTTTCATAAATATGATTGGAGGATGAATGTTTCTTGGTCATGATAAGATGAACCATTTTACCCATCGTATAGTTGTTGTTGTGTGCGTGTGGTGGATAATAAAATATTGAACATAAGGTTGTGTATATTTTATTTTATCTTTCTTAATGAGATACAACATTTTCCCATTCATTAACATATATTTCAAATGATTTTCAATGAAATATTAAATGGTTGACTAGGGTAGTGTTGGATGAAAAAATATCTAACTCCCTAACCAACATATCTTATTAAACATGAATAATAGTCTTTTGTATTTCATTAGACTTATAGTATGCTCTTTATCTGATTCTATAGAATGTAAGATTTGTTTGAATAATTCCTCCTTTTCTTTCAATGTCACATGCATCATGTCAATTATCTTGCAATACCCGATTCTTTAAGGTCACAATATATCCTTTCTATGAATCCCTTTTAAAGAATTACAAAGATCTTTGGTGTACCTCAACATGTTCAATGATTCTAATGACTCCATAGAAATAATTTAAATTCCACATATCACACTAGAATTTACATCAATTGCCTCTCTACATAGGTGTGAATTATTCTTCTCTTATTGCATTCTTGGTGCAATCCTCCGAATGGATATGGATGTCATAAAATGAAATATGTTTTGCATATTTCCTACTAGTTGCAATGCCTATTTTTACTCTTCCCTTCACACCCTTTGCATGTTTTTCTTCTATACCCATACACCCATGGTATGGGGACAAGCATGGAAGTTGTCTAATTATCAACTAGAAACAAAAAGTTAAGAAAAATAGAGGAAAGACAATAAAGAAGAAACGAAACCTGCAAGATCTTACATGGCTTCCTCTACTATGAGACTTCATTATTAAACCATTTTCCTTGTAGTCTCTCCTTTCTTATACACGTCATTGTTTAGTCTCGATGCAACCCACATATGGGTAGATAGGTAGCTATTGTAAGTGTAACGTACTAGCTACCATGGAAGAATGAAAAAATTATAGTTGACTTACAAACTATTTACTATTATCACATGGATTCACTTGTTAGGGATTAAAGATTGTATTTATTCTTATGTATAAATAATAAAAAACAATAAGGATAATAGTTATTCTTGCTTAAGAAAATTATCATTACAAGTGAAGGAATATATGAGATGACAAATATTTAATAGATAAGCACCAAATTGATCCCCCTTTGTACACAATGAAGTACATTTCAAACGTCTTCATAAACCACAATGCGATACTTGTGACTTTCTTCGTGTAACACTCAATTTCCCCATCGAAGAATACAACCTCTACAATTTGAGAGAGAACATGCACATATGAGAAAATATTCCTAATGCATTTTTTCTTGGTGATTAAGTGTGGGTGAACGGATGAATAAGGTGTACTCATGAATGAAAAAATGGCTATCGATTGCCTCAGCAAAAAGAAAAAAACTTAACACAAAGAGGAGATACTGTGGGGAAATTATAGTAATATGAATATTTGGAAATAAGAAATTAATTAATAGTGGATAACATCAAAATCATTATAGTATTTGGAAGCAATATTAATTAAAAACACATTCTAAAACCATCTTTTCTAGATTTTAGTAAAACAAAATTTCATACCTTTGATAATTGGAATACATTTTAAAGTTTCTTTGAGATGATTTTTAGGTCAATTTAAATACCCAAAACCTCTTGATGATAAAACCATAGTTGAAGTAAAAATATAAAAAACATCATAATTTTTGTCAAAATCATATTAAAAATAACTTTATTTTTAATTTAAATATTACATTATAATATTATACAATACAAAATATTGTTTTTTATAATAATATGCACTTTATTTTTCTTTTTCTTTTTTATTTTAATTTATTTTAAATTTTTATTATATACTGTAAATAATTAATAAAATGTATAATGTTATATTATTTATAAAATATTTTCTTTTTATAATAATATACATTTTACTATTTCTTTTTAATAATATTGAAAATAAATATTTATTTTCATTTCTTTAAAATTAATATTTTAACAAAACTATCTAATAACATGTATACTTGTATATCATATGTAATATGTACTTGTATGTGCCTTTGGCTTTTGTTATTTTATTTTAAACTTAAACATAAATAATAAACGTAATAAGTAATACATTACACGAGTAAGATGGATCCCATTAAGACAAGTAACATGGTCCCCTAGGCCAATGGAGCATTGGCTTCTCTCTTGGCTTGTTCAAAACTAGAAAATTATTGCAACAATGTCAACCATTCATTTCACTTTATCAAAAACATCATTTCATCATACCTAGAAACATCATAGCTTTGAATAAAAGTTTCTTGTCACTTAGTTTGGATAATACTTTGTCTCTCGATGATACTTTGTCACATAAAAATAAGATAAACCATAACACTAATCATTTGTTTTGATCATTATTTATATGTACATAAATTTCATTCAACAAAGTAATTGAGTAATCATGTTCAAAATAGTTCTAAAATCATTATATTATAGTTAATTGTTTTTACTTCAAAACAATCTCAAACTTTAACAGATTATATCTAGTTAAATAAAGTTTGCGTAAAACTTAAATATACTTAGATCTAAAATGGAATGCCTTCAAACCCTTCAATGTAGTGTGTATCAAAATCTACAACTTAATCATGAAATCAAGGTATTTATCATGAGAAAGAACATGCTAATTTCATATTTCGTTTTTTTATAATTCAATAAGGTTGTCCAGTAGTAAGAATCAGTGGTAAGAATCTTAGTTGCAGAAACAATTATTGTTTTGAAACAATAAAGATTAAGAAAGACCTACTTACTTAGATCTTGTGACTAGTTAGCATTGTTTCAATCAATGGTTTAATCCCTTTCTTTATATTTAGGTGTTAGATTGTCATTATTAAAAAAAAAAAAAAAAAATTAAGGATCAATGTCTTAATTCAAATGCATTACATCCACTAAATTTTCATCCTCCAAATACATCACATGAAAATACACACATTCCTTCGATGGTCCAAAATAGCATAATCAATCATAAAATTTACTAACATATATAGATGTATCCTTCATCTCTCACTCCCATGCCCCCAACAACCTTTACCTTGTTCAACCACCAATTGCGAGTTCATCCAAGGTCTTCCATGGAAGCAAAGAAGTAACCAAATCCTATAAAGGCATAATATTGCTATAAATAACATAAGAAAGACGACTAAAAGTCAATGAAATTTCCTTAAACCTAATATGAAAGTTAAATCACAACAAGCAATATAATATTTTCAAGAGGTCGGACAACATGTAACACTACTACATCTAATAGCAAAAAAAGAATGTAAACTAACTTCAAAATAGTAGAATGTTGAAGAGAACTAAAAAAGACATAGCTTGCATAACTAAGCACTTAACAAAGGAACCAATATGAACTAAACAAACAACAATAATAGTGATAAAAGAGAAAGTATAATGATGGGAAATACCAAAAAATAAATTTGAAATCAATTGTCCAACCTATGTGCACCCACCAAAGAATTTATCTTGTTTATGTACTCATGTAGAAGCTAGCGAGATAAAAAGTACCAAATGAGGAATGAACCAGAGGGTAAGCTGCAAATGCAAACCCTTAACCAAAGATGCAATTGTATCATACCTTCATTGCACCCACCACCCATCCTTTTAGGAGGTGAGGATGGAATCGCTAAGGTGAAAATATTCATTTGTGTTGTACCTATATTGAGTGTGAGTGAATGCAATTGACATGTAGAAATGAGAGCAAATCTATCGTAAAAGAGAATGATTTACTCCATCATTAACATTAGTAAAAGAGAATGATTTACTCCATCATTAACATTATTCAATTCGGTAGAAATGTGTCTTTCTCTTCTTCACATTCATAACATTTATTCATTTCAACCACCCATTAATATATAAAAATATAAATGCAAACTCTAAACCAAAAGTTCATTTGTGTTGTACCTTCACTATCCCCACCACCCACCTTCTTAAAAACTAAGATTGAGGTAACAAAAATAAAAATGTATATATATGTTATACCTATATGAATATGAACAAATGTAATTGACATGTAAACACTAGACTATTTATTCATCATCAACATTTTTAATTTCATACGGATGTAGTCCTTTCCTTCCCTTCTTCATATTTACCAATTTCCACTTCCCACTAATGTATAAAAGTATAAAAGCACACGTAACTTTCATGGTCATAAAAATTCCAAAAGTCTTAGTCTAAACAAAATGACTTTGTTTAGGTGATATTTTTAGGGGACATTAGCACGAAATCGGTGAGAAATTGTTAGATACGCAGATTTTAGTGATAATTAATGTATAATCTAACTTGGCCTCATGTTTTTCAACATGCTGAATCCGTTTCTGCTTTCAGAAATGAATTTTAAACAACAACATGCTGAATCCATTTCTACTTTCAAAAATGGATTTTAAACAACAAAAAATAATGATTTCATACAAAGTTTTATCATCCAATTCCGACAAAAAAAATCATTACAAAGTCAGTCCAAAATGGCTTAGAAGGTTGAGCCCCACCATTGTGTAATTCTCACCAAGACTCTATGGTGAAAATATAACGCCCTTGAGTTGGCAAAAGGTGTGTGGGCAGCTTTGTAATGAAAGCAACTTGTGTACTAACATGGCATGTGACCTGTGTGTTACTTAATAGAATAATCCATTAAAGTCGAGTCCCTACAATGATGGAGTAGACTTTTTGTACAAAAGTTGCACCTCATTCACACCGCTATCTATACAACCCAACACCATGGCTATGCCTTTATACGTTCTATATCTAATCCACATTCCTTACCCCTCCCACAGATTTCTCCCCAATCTTGGGGTGGTCTCTGCTTCGCTGTATTTTATATCCATACTGTGTTCTTTGGCAGTTTTCGTTATTCATAGTCTGTTCTTCTGGCTTCCTTGGCCCCAAGCAAGCAATGGATCTTGCGATCAGAAGTGCAGGCAAAGGCAACACCATAAGCAGCGCTCTTCTTCACGTAGAAGCTCGGTTAAATCTTGTGAAGGGCCTCTTGTTCGATTTTTCCAATCAGTTGTTCCAAGATCAGCAGCAGACAGTGAACAATTGTTTGTTGCAAAAGAGACACTTTATCGATCGCTCCCGAAGGCCACGGCCTTGCAGTAATTGACTCTTTGCAAGGCCAAACCCTCGAGACAAATCAGACAACGGAAGACAAGTTTTAAGAAAATCTTTCACAGGTTTCAAACTGACTCTTCTGTGTTTTCGAATGTTGGGGAGATTGTCTCGTTGGCATTGCAAGAAAGAGCCATTACTTCAAGATGCACCAGAGGCCGTGGAAGAACTGTTTCAATTGACATCCGTTTGCCAGAGTCACGGTATACTTAATGGACATAGAGTACACCATCGTGACATGGCAATTTATATTGGAGAGAAGGAAAATTGTTCTTCCATGGCAGTTTAA